>ONZH01002947.1:440000-707077 GCA_900303285.1 Rhinella marina
AGCTGTAAATTAGTATGGAGCCTCCTAAAACACAGGTCCTGTCTATATGGGGAAGCACCGGCTGCCAGCCGTAATAATAGGCTTCCCTCAGAAGTTTAAATCCATGTCCTCGGCCTGAACAATGACTACAGAGAACTCCACCGCCTCAGGCTGGAACAGATGAGATAGGATTTACCAGGGCCAGGAACTTGGGGAGGATAAAAAATACATAAATCGAGACATGATGGTGTAAAAAAAAAAAAGTAACAAGGTGATAAAAAACAAAAACTAAATAAACAATAAAAACTATAATATAAAAACAAGATTAAAAAAATCTAAAAAAAAAAATATAGAAAAAATAAATGAATAAAAAAACAAATAAACAATAAAAGCCATAATATAAAAAAACAATAAAATAAAAAATAATATAACAAATACAAAATAAACAATAAAAGCCATAATATAAAAAAAAACAATAAAATAAAAAATAATATAACAAATACAAAATAAACGATAAAAGCCATAATATAAAAAAAACAATAGAATAAAAAAATAATACAACAAATACAAAATAAACAATAAAAAGAACAAAAAGAAAACAAAATAATTAAAACATACAAAAAACAAACAATACAAACAAGAATACAAAAGAAAACTAACTAAAAAATAAAAGAAATAGGACAAAAAATACTAAATAAACAATAAAAAAATTAATGCAAAAAAACTTAAAAAAAATAAGAAATCAAGTAAACATTAAAAAATGGTTTTGTTTGCAGTAAAATTAACATTTTTACTACTCAGTAACCCAACCCAATCTCCATCTGGGAAAGCTGGTGAATATTGCCCAGGTCCGTGTTATAGCGCCATACAACTTTTGAGTAGATGGTCACACTGTGCCGCCATATGGCTTCAAACCTACTGTGTTCTCTATTTCTTCTTAATTTTTCATCCGCATAGCGATATACTGTACGGAAGCACCGTATGGCAGCACGTGGACACCTATGGCTCCACAGCATGGGGCTTCAGGAGCTATGTTCACATGTGGTTTATGTCGTGGCAGTTTTCAGTAAACCACAGTATAGGCGTCTGCTATTGCAGCTTGGCTTTATTTACTTCAGAGGAGCCGAGCTACAATATCGGAAACAACCATGAACAGGTATGGCGCCGTTCCTTGGAGCTCATTCGTATGAACTACGTACATTAGTGCAGTTCCAGCTCTGCTCTGCCAGCTCTGCTGCATCTATAGGCTTCCTGCCCAACGTAGTCTACAAATTACCTGCAACCAGCAACACCTAGGAAGAATTGTGTGCTCTCCCTGCACTGCCATCTAGTGGTCATTATAAAGTATGCACACCTGACTTCAATCAATAAGGATTTCGTATATTATATTATAGGGTTTAGAGTTATTATTTGCTCCTTTTCATTGCTATTCAAAAACACCGGGCAGAATTATTTTTTTAAGGCAGCAAATATTAAAAAGGAGAGAACTCTGTCAGATTTTCTTTTTTTTTTGCAAAGCAGGGAGAAAAGTTTCAATGCATAGAACTGCAGAGAATGGCGAATACGGAACATAACGTGGCAGCTCTTCAAGGCCGCAGCGAGCGCACTCAGATACCGCTGAAATGTCCGCCTCTGTCATAACAATTGTATTGGCTCTTCGCTTTGTGCGGCGCTTTTCATTTCGTTGTCCCGACTTTGGTAAAAGCAAAATAACGGCTCCTGATTTAAAGGGGCAGGAGGAAAATAGAGCTCGGCTTCTTCAAGAAGAACCCCCGCAAAAATTTTATTCTCTGACCTGTTAGAAAGGTGCCTGATATAATCTGTAGTTAATGTAATCTTCTCACCAGTGACTGTATTTGTGAGTTATCCCCTCTCTTCTAATTGTAGCTGGGTCATGTGACCAACTCCCTGACCTCCAATTGACCCAGGACAGGAAGCCAGTTACTGCTCTATTCATTCCTATGAGACTCAGAGTGAGGCTCCCATAGGAATACATAGAGAAATAGACTTCCTGTCCACGCATAAGATGCTGTGTGAGTTGGTGAGTCTGATTCCTGGTCACATGACACAGATGAGAAACATCAGGGAGATATAACTCACAAATACAGACACTGGTAAGAAAATAACATTCGCTACAGATTATATCATGTACATTTCTAGCAGGACATGGAATACATTTTTTTGCAGGAGTTCTTCTTTAAGAAGACTTTAAAAAAAATCTCAAGGCCGCAATAGTCTTGTCTAGTTCACATTTTTTAAAGCAGGCAAATGGCATTTTTGGAATAATTTGTTAGAATGTTTAAATAAAAAAAACAAAAAATAGTTATTATTAGTTATTATTCATATTGCCTCCTTTGCTGGCTGGATTCATTTCTCCATCACATTATAGACTGTTCGTATCCATGGTTACGACCACCCTGTAATCCGTCAGCGGTGGGCGTGCTTCCATAGGGAAAAGGTCCTGGCCACTCTGATGGCTGGGACCTCGGGAGTGCACATAGTCCAGCACTTTTTTCTATAGTGGGCAAGCACGACCACCGCTGCTGGGTTTTAGGGTGGTCGTAACCATGGAAACAACTAATGTATAATGCGATGAAAAAATAAATCCAGCCAGCAAAGGAGGCAATATGGAGAATTACAATGCATTAGTAAGTGCCTTGTATTAACTTTATATTTATGATAAATGCCATTTGCTGAAGTGAGACAACCCCTTTAAAAGAGGAATGTCTAATGTCTCCTCCCTCTGAAATGAATGGAAACCTTTAGAGGATGAAAAATTAAGGATTTAATAAAAAATTAAGTACAGCCACTAAAACCTCTCCATATATAGCGCCACCTGCTGTTTGCTCTTTTTCTAATTTCTCTGTCCTGCTCACTGAGGTGGACGCACATGCTCAGTTCCATCTTTCAATGGCCAATGAATGTGGAGATCTCTGGATCCATGTGAGGTACAGAGCCGGTTCTAGCTTTGTTAGAAGAGATTGTGATGTACTATATGATGTCTGATTTTGATTTTTTTACATCAATTATGGGAGACACATACCGAGGATGAGCCTGTGCATGCTATGGATGCTGGGGGACTGGGTGACTAAAGTGAGTTCTCTATAGAGTTCAAAATAGTGACTTTGTGCTCCTAGAATTTTAATCTTTTTCTTAAAGGGCTTTTCCAGTTTTCATTGATGATCTACTCTCTGGATAGGTAATCAGTATAGGATTAGAGGAGTCTATGGATGGAGTGTCATCACTTTTATACTCCACACAGATTTATCAGTTTGGTGGCTGAGCTGCAGTACCGGTCTCAGCCACAGTGAGCGCTGTGGCCCGTTTATTCTGCTGATCAGTAGAAATCTTGTCCAGGACTAGAAAAAAAATGGCTACTTTCTTCCAAAAATAGCACCCCGCCCCCATGTCCACAGGCTATGTGCGGTATTACAGCTCAGCGCCATTCACTTTAATGGAGATGAGCCGCAGCACTAGATACAACCCATGAGCCGCTTGCGCAATAAGGCAGCCATGCTTTTCTTAGCCTGGACAATCCCTTTAATTTCTAATTCCTGATAAATCCTAAACGCGTGAGCAAGCATGTAAGAAAAGAGAGAGGGAAAAAAAAACAACAGGATCCTGTAAAAAAAAAACGGATTATGTTGCATCGGATGCAGTACTCTTTTTCCCATCTAAAAAAAAAACGGATCTCAGATGGAAATGGCTCAAACGGATGACAACTGATACAACAGGACCCGCTTTTTTACAGGATCGTGTTTTTTTTCTCTCTCTCTCCTTCCGATGGATCAGAAGAACGGAAAGCTAAACGGTGATGTGAACTTAGCCTTAGTCTGCGCGGTATTTCACCACGGTTGTGTCAGGGACCGCCATCTTAAAGACTATGGAGAAATAGTGCTGGTCACCCAGTCACCTCCATTCAAAAACACATGCCCCTTCTTCTCCGTCCATATCTGTCAGGTCGGTGGACACTGCTCCTATAGAGTCACTACAGCTGCTGTGAAACTACAACTCCCAGCATGCACACTTACTTGGCGGTTCTTGTAACTCCCACAGAAGTGAAAGGAGGATTCTTGGAGTTGTAGTTTCAGAACAGCTGATCCTGGTCTAGTAAAAGGGAGGCTCATTGACCCTTCAGGTAAGTACGTCCACGGCACCCTAGGTAGGTCTTACATAAACATATGGTTAGATTTTCTACTCCAGGCAGATCTCGGCTGCAGAGGAGAAGGCATCCCGTTATCACGCCCCCGGGGAAGAAGCAGGGGGAGGGGGTGATGATTTCAGATTCATTGGAAGGTCGCGTCTATTAGAAGTCCTCATGTTGTAACAATGTCTGGCTGGAATCCCTTCTGTAAGATCTGGGCACATTACAGAGTAATTTGGGGCAGGGTAATTGGCGCGCTCCGCACTACACCACCTGGCCCCCCGGACAAACAGACCCGCCTGGTGTCGGAAACGTTCCCAAATATTTACAAATGCGTGAGAAGTGCGAGGAGATAAACAGTCATTAGACATGGCTTTATGCAGGATCACACCCCGCATCTGCCGCCGCCGCCGCACAATCCGTTAACTCGTCTATTGAGGACTTGACCCTAAACAGATCCCCCGTCTCATCACACACATCTTATACAGGGGGCGTTATATACCGCCAGACACATATGGCTACATGAATGGTAGGTGCAGCATTCATCCATATCTCACACAGCTCTGCTACATTCACTAAGTTATCTCTGCTGCACCTATAGCCGCAGGTTTACAATTCTAACAGAGAATGTAAACTTAGACCAGACCGTCCGAAAATGTCTATCTCATATCTATCTATCTATCTATCTATCTATCTATCTATCTATCTATCTATCTATCTAATGTTTATCTATCTATATATCTATCTATCTATCTATCTCATATCTATCTATCTATCTATCTATCTATCTATCTATCTATCTAAGGCCTCATGCACAAGGCCGTTGCCCGGCTGTGGCCATATTGCAGCCCAAATACGGCGGTTCCGCAAAGCACAGGCACCGGCCATGTGCACCCCACATTCACTTGATGGTGTTTCTGTCCGTGCCTCCGCACTGAAAAAAATAGAACATGTTCTATTCTTTTACGGTGCTGACAGTTGGATGCGGATCGCGGACCCCATTGAAGAGAATGTGTCTACAATCCCCATGTGGCAGCCCCGCGGTTGGTGCCCATGCATTGTGGACCGCAATCATGTGCGTGGGGCCTTATATCTAATATGTATCTATCTCATATCTATCTATCTATCTAAGGCCTCATGCACAAGGCCGTTGCCCGGCTTTGGCCGTATTGCTGCCCAAATACGGCAGGTCCGCAAAGCATGGGCACTAGCCATGTGCACCCCGCATCACGGATGTGGACCCATTCACCCCGACCCATTCACCCCGCATCACGGATGTGGACCCCTGGACAAACAGACCCTATCTATCTATCTATCTATCTATCTATCTATCTATCTATCTATCTATCTATCTATCCACCTATCTATTATCTATCTACTTATCTATCTAGCCACCTATTATCTATCTATCTATCTATCTATCTATCTATCTATCGCCTCTATCTATCTATCTATCTATCTATCTATCTATCGCCTCAGACAAACAGACCCTATCTATCTATTATCTATCATCTATCTCCATATATTTTCTGCAATATCAGGTGAGGATCTTCATTAGTTGTGAGATGACTTATAATAACCCATATCTCCCAACTTTTAAAAATGTCAAAGAGGGACAATGTGTGCGGTGCACATCACGGCAGTTTTTTTCATACTAGGCCACACCTCTAACTCCGCCCAAAGCATGATTACTGGAGCCCCTGCGGCAATCTTTTTCTTGCGCTTTATTGTCCATATAAACATTAGCACATAAATCATCAGATTATAGATATTTTAAGGTCCAAATTGCACCAAATAATAAAGTTCTGGTCTAATTTATAGGTATAGACACTTTAGTAAGGAGCAATTTAGTAAATTTATTAATGCACATTTATGCATTAATTTCCCAGGTCAAAAAGAGGGACATTTAAGGATAAAAGAGGGACACTTGGGAGGTATGATAACCCTGATAAGTATTATTTAAAGCATCGATACTCTGACAATACATTAATCCAACGTCTGGCTGTACTAAACACCAATACATCATCTTGCCACCCAAATAGATAGATAGATAGATAGATAGATAGATAGATAGATAGATAGATAGATGCTCGGACTGACCCACAGGGGTACAGGTGAATCCCCTCGTTGGGCCCCTGAGCAAGGTGGGCTCCTAGTCTCCCACCCCCTGCACAAGTGGCAGATAACACAGTAGACTTACTGCACTACATACTTATATTCAATGTACAGCCCCTCAACCAGCCTATGTTCATATAAAAAACTTGTTAGATTATTTATTATATTTGAATGTATCTGTGCGGTGGGCCCCCAACATTAATTTTACTGGTTGGCCCTAGGAATCCCAGTCCGACACTGGATAGATAGATAGATAGATAGATAGATAGATAGATAGATAGATAGATAGATAGATCTGTTATCTCATGATGGGGGAGGGGAAGAGATTAACCACCTCTCATAGCTGGAGCTACATCCAGTTTAACAGATGCCCCACAATTCACAGCATTCAGCCTAACAAGGCGACTTTCACACTTGCGTTGTTGCTGTTTTCCAGTATTGAGATCCGGCAGAGGATCGCCATATCGGAAAAAAACATTTCCATTTAGTCCTCATGCATTCTGAATGGAAAGAGATCCGGGGGGGGGGGGGGGGGAATCCATCACTGAAAACAATGTAAGTCAATGGTGACTGATCCGTTTTTTTAGGAGCTTAAAAAACCGTATCTGTCACCCATTGACATTCAATGTGTTTAGTGACGGATCCTTTTTTTTTCCATTTTGATTTCACACAACCGCATCCTAACGGAACGGATCCGGTATTGAGATCTCAGTACAATGCAAGTGTGAAAGTCGCCTAAGTCACCCATCCCTACAGAAATAACACAGCTACAGCCAGAGCAAAATAGCAATGACACAGTGGGTGACACGGGTGTAGTAGAGAAGAATTTGTCGCTCAGCTCTTCCACATTGGGCAGTTACTTTCCTTGCAGTCCTGTGGTAAAACTACAAGTAACACAATGTAATAATGGGGCTGCTTTCACCTCTTGCCTTTGCTTTCTCAAAACTGGTCCAAAACGTTTCGATTTGATTTAACCCTTCAGGATCCATCCGTTCCGTTAGGATGCGGTTGCGTTATATGGAAGCCGTGGTCCACTGAGTGAAGCCACATGGTCCTAAGGAAAGCTACAGATAACACAGATCCCTACGGGTCGCACAAATACTCAAGTGTACTACACTGACAAACCCAGCTCTGCTACATCTCTATGTCAACCACACATCAGAAAGGGTGTAGTCATCGGGATGGTGGGGCGGTGAGCATTACCTGCTAGGAGAGGAGGAGGCAGCAGCACCCAGAATAAAGCTCCGCACAGAACCTGTAGCTCCATGTCCACACCTCAGGCAGCAAGAGTAAAGGGGAAGGATAATCCCATAGGAAGAAGAAATTATAATCCAGTGTGAAGGATAGACATATGAGATTATAACCCCATGTGGAGGGTCAGCAGGAGAAATTATAATCCTATGTGAAGGGTCAAAATGAGAAGTTATAATCCCACGTGAAGGGTCAGCATACAAAAATTATAATCCCAGTATAAAAAATTATAATCCCAGTATAAGAAATTATAATCCAATGTGAAGGGTCAGTATGAGAAGTTATAGTCCCATATGAAGGGTCAGCATAAAAAATGTAATCCCAGTATAAGAAATTATAATCCCATGTGAGAAGTCAATGTATGAAATTATAATCTCATGTAAAAAATTCAGAATAATAACTATAATCTCATGTGACTGGTCAATGCAAGGAGGTATAATCCTACATAAAGGGTCAATGCAAGCAATAAAATTATAATCCCATGTCAAAGGTCGAGGAAAGAAGATATAATCCAATGAGAAAGGTCAATGAATGGAAACTCTGAGCCATAAATCCCTCAGAACCAGGTCCAAATCCAACCAGAGCAGCTTGATTGTGAGGTCAGATCATCTCCAGGAGGGTCAGCATCTCCTTCTCCTTCAGGGAGTCCATCCAAGTTCCACCAGAAACTATCAACCCTCATTCAGTAGATCTCCAGGAGCAAGGAGGTCTCATCTTCCCACCGAGCTCCTTCTTCTTCTGCCGCTCACAGACCCATCTGCTCCACCTAAACTCTCCTCTTCTGCCTTGGAGATGAAGCCTCCAGGAGCAGCAGCAGTCTCATAATGGGGCCCCAGCAGGCTCCACTCACTCATATGAGAAGAAAGGATTAGCCATGGGCTGCCGCCTGATCCTCCCACTTTCTAATGGCCCTGATGAACCTGCTGGGGGGGGGGATCATCTGAAGGAAGAACCGCGCACAGGACAATGGGTTTTGTATCCAGATGTAGCAGAGCTAACTTGGTCATTCTTGGGATAACTCTTTGATGTTGGTTAATCACAGGCAACACACCACGACAAACTCGTCTCTGCAAGGTCTCGCACATATGTCGGTATTATGGGTCCTTACAAGACGGATCACTATGGGTTTACAGAGTCAATATGCAACCAATAGCGTAGGGTTACGTGGAGTATTTTGCGGCAGATTCTGCGCCAAAAATTCTTGCCAAAAACACAAGCAGAACTTCTCTATTGATTTTAATGGGGAACCTGCATGTTAAGGGCTCATTCACATGACCGTATCCGTTTCTTTGCGTTCCGCAAAACACGTACACAAGCCGTTTTGCAGAAAAAAAACAGCCAGCCCTATGATAGAATGAAAGATGCGGACAGAACGCCATTTGAAATGAATATGTTCGCATTAGTTCCGCAAATTTGCGAAACGGATACAGACACAAATAGAGAGTTGCGTAAATGGGCCTTAAACCATATGGCGTTTTTTTTCACCCTTTCCGGTTTTAAAAACTACGCTGCTGAAAAAAAAAACGTCATGTCTATTCTTCACATGGATTCCACGTGGAATCTGCATCTGGAATTCCATGGCCAGGAATTAAAATCTTCGCCAAAACCACTTTAAAAACACAAGCAGAACTATTGATTTCAATGGGGAACCTGTATGTTAAGGGCTCATTCACATGACCGTATCCGTTTTTTTTGCGTTCCGCAAAACACGGACACCAGCCATTTTGCAGAAAAAAACGGCCAGCCCTATGATAGAAATGATAGAATAGGACACGTTCTATCTTTTTGGCGGGTCCGCGGAACGGAAGTACGGATGTAGACCGCAAATGGCGTGCTGTCCGCAACTTTTGCAGCCCCATTGAAATGAATATGTTCGCATTAGTTCCGCAAATTTGCGAAACGGATACAGACACAAATAGAGAGTCGTGTAAATGGGCCTTAAACCATATGGCGTTTTTTTCACCCCCTTTGCGGTTTAAAAACTACACCGCAGAAAAAAAGAACCGTCCTGTCCATTCTTGACATGGATTCTGCGCAGAATCTGCATCAGGAATTTCATTGCAAATGGTCAGGAATGAAAATTTTCGCCAAAACTACACCCAAAACCGCGTTAAAAAACACGTCAGGAAAAAAAAAATTAAAAAAAGGAAAAAACCTGACGCAGATTCAAAAATAATCAGTGTGAACCTAGCCTTGTATCCAGATGTAGCAGAGCTGACTTTGTCATTCTTGGGATAACTCTTTGATGTTGGTTAATCGCAGGCAACACACCGTGACAAATTCGTCTCTGTAAGGTCTCGCACATATGGCGGTATTATGGGTCCCTACAAGACGGATCACTGAGCTTACAGAGACAATATCCAATCCATAGCCTAGGTTCACACTGAGTATTTTGCGGCAGATTCTGCGCAAAAAATCCTTGCCAAAAAACACAAGCAGAACTTCTCTATTGATTTCAATGGGGATTCTGCATATTAAGGGCTCATTCACACGACCGTATACGTTTTTGCATTCTGCAAATTGCGGATCTGCAAAACACGGACACCAGCCGTTTGGCGGAAAAAAGGCGACTAGCCCTATGATAGAAATGAAAGAATAGGACACGTTCTATCTTTTTGGCTGGTCCGCGGAACGGAAGTACGGATGTAGACCGCAAATGGCGTGCTGTCCGCATCTTTTGCAGCCCCATCAAAATGAATATGTTCGCATTAGTTCCGCAAATTTGCGAAACGGATACAGACACAAATAGAGAGTCGTGTAAATGGGTAAATGGCGTTTTTTTCACCCCCTTGCGGTTTAAAAACTACAACGCAGGAAAAAAAACCATCATGTCTATTCTTGACATGGATTCCGCGCGGAATCTGCATCCGGAATTCCATGGCCAGGAATTAAAATCTTCGCCAAAACCACGTTTCAAAACACGTCAGGAAAAAAAACGGAAAAGAAAAAAAAAAACCTGATGCAGATTCAAAAATACTCAGTGTGAACCTAACCTTACGCTTCCTCTGGAAATGCGCTTCCTGGACAACCATTTGGCGGCACACAGGGCGCCCACGTGTCCGTGCTTCAGGCGCCTAAAAAAATATGGGCTTTGGGAGCGGATGTAGCCAGACGGAATTTTTCATAGATCTTTAAGTAATCGTAAAATCGTGGTTAACGGACAATTCCAGGTAAAACCGTAGGCAGCGCAATTTTGACAAACTCGTCTCTGACACAAGGAGCATATGGCGGTATAATGGGGTTCACTGTGGGCTTACAGACTTCTAGGCAATCCATGAGAAATATTCTACTTGTAGAGGAGACTACGACTCCTGGAGGTACCATTTGGCGGAACACGGGGTACTTGCAGCACTGCAGTGCAGAACCATTGAGAGCTATGGATTTTATGTATAGATGTAGCAGAGCCGGATTTGTCATTCAGTTGCTGTGGTAGAAAATAATACTAGTATAGCAGTGGTAGTATAGTGGGGACTCTATATACAGCACCAGGAAAAATGTGAGTGTATATAATGTAATATGCTTCCAGGACTACTACTCCCCACATGCGTACACAGCCTGAAGAATTCCATTGTCTCAAATGGCATCCATGTCTAAACACCCACACAACCAAATTTCCACCCTTCAAGCCCCGCAATCTGTTTGTTTTTATGCTGTTGGCCTAACAGTTGGCCACTTTGGGGTCTGTTGGCCGATTACCCCGTGAGAAGCTCCACGTATATTAATGGGGGGCGTCACAGCGGCGGGCAGGAATAAATTGACCAGGCAATCCCCCCCCCCCCCCCCCCTACAGCTGTCAGGCAGATGACGGTCTGCGCTGTGACTGCTGACATGCCAGCCCCACAGACACATATGTAAATGCTCCTCCTGTCAGCGCCCTGACAAACCCAACCTGACTGCGAGAAGAAAGAGCAGCGAGTAAGTCATGGAGCGTGGGACAGCTGAGCAACCAGCATGGGACCTGCCTCACTCCAGAGAACAGGAGCACATACCTAGTGTGCCATCAGATGCTGAAATCTATCTAATATCTATCTATCTATCTATCTATCTATCTATCTATCTATCTATCTAATATCTATCTATCTATCTATCTATCTATCTATCTATCTATCTAATATCTATCTATCTATCTATCTATCTATCTATCTAACTATCTATCTATCTAACTATCTATCTATCAATCATCTATCTATTATCTATCTATCTATGTAAAAAAAAACAAAAATCAGGCAGCACTCTCAAAAAAGTAAAAGGCAAATCAAAATTTATTTACCCATGTGGGACATGCGACGTTTCAGCTTGACTGAGCCTTTCTCAAGCTTTCTCAGTTGAGCCGAAACGTTGCATGTCCCACATGGGTAAATAAATTTTGATTTGCCTTTTACTTTTTTGAGAGTGCTGCCTGATTTTTGATTTTTGTTATTGGATCACTGTCAGGTCACTGGGCTTGCACCTCAGCTGTACTGGGCGGTGCTGCCGATATCTTTTTTCTTTTTATCTATCTATCCATCCATCCATCTATCTCATATCTATCTATCTATCCATCCATCCATCTATCTCATATCTATCTATCTATCTATCTATCCATCCATCTATCTCATATCTATCTATCTATCTATCTATCTATCTATCTATCTATCTATCTATCTCTCATATCTATCATCTATCTATCTATCTCATATCTATCATCTATCTATCTATCTATCTATCTATCTATCTATCTATCTATCATTCCTTCCATCCATCCATCCATCCATTCACCCATCCATTTCATATCTGTCTACTGTATCTATATATCTATCTTATATATGTCTATTATCTATCTATCTATCTATCAATCATCTATCTATCTATCTATCTATCTATCTATCTATCTATCTATCTACTACCTAATCTATCTATCTCATATCTATATATGTATATGACTCCAATCAAACATCTAAAAGATGATCCAGAGAAATGGGAGTCCCCAGAGCTAAATGTCAGATGTCAGAGCAAAGGGTCTAAATCTATCTTCTATCTCATTTTATACATTCCCATTAATGATCCCCCACCCCCAGTAACTAAATGGAGGATTTCTTTTATGACAGTGTAGACCTGACATTTGTAATATTGTCTTGTTTAGAATCCTAAATAATATTAATATACTTTATTTGTTATCATTACTTTTTATGTTAAGAATTTTAATAATATTTTTGAATTGAGTAACTATAGAGATCACTGTGATTGTGGTGATTAGAGTGCAGTACCGCTCTCCCCCCTCAGATGTCGTTGTTACAATGACTTTCTATAGAGATCACTGTGATTGTGGGGATTGGAGTGCAGTACCGCTCTCCCCCCTCAGATGTCGCTGTTACAATGACTTTCTATAGAGATCACTGTGATTGTGGTGATTAGAGTGCAGTACCGCTCTCCCCCTTCAGATGTCGCTGTTACAATGACTTTTTATAGAGATCACTGTGATTGTGGTGATTAGAGTGCAGTACCGCTCTCCCCCTCAGATGTCGCTGTTACAATGACTTTCTATAGAGATCACTGTGATTGAGGTGATTAAAGTGCAGTACCGCTCTCCCCCCTCAGATGTCGCTGTTACAATGACTTTCTATAGAGATCACTGTGATGGAGGTGATTGGAGTGCAGTACCGCTCTCCCCCCTCAGATGTCGCTGTTACAATGACTTTTTATAGAGATCACTGTGATTGTAGTGATTAGAGTGCAGTACCGCTCTCCCCCCTCAGATGTCGCTGTTACAATGACTTTCTATAGAGATCACTGTGATTGTGGTGATTAGAGTGCAGTACCGGTTCTCCCCCCTCAGATGTTGCTGTTACAATGACTTTCTATAGAGATCACTGTGATTGTGGTGATTAGAGTGCAGTACCGCTCTCCCCCTCAGATGTCGCTGTTACAATGACTTTCTATAGAGATCACTGTGATTGAGGTGATTAAGTGCAGTACCGCTCTCCCCCCTCAGATGTCGCTGTTACAATGACTTTCTATAGAGATCACTGTGATTGTGGTGATTAGAGTGCAGTACCGCTCTCCCCCCTCAGATGTCGCTGTTACAATGACTTTCTATAGAGATCACTGTGATTGTGATGATTAGAGTGCAGTACCGCTCTCCCCCCTCAGATGTCGCTGTTACAATGACTTTCTGTAGAGATCACTGTGATTGAGGTGATTGGAGTGCAGTACCGCTCTCCCCCCTCAGATGTCGCTGTTACAATGACTTTCTATAGAGAACATTGCTCGGCACGATCTTCGCTCACTCTCTCTCCTTATCCGCACTACTGGAATAAATCTAATGGACAACTGTATCATCAGTGATGTCAGATTAATTTTTCTTACTTGCTCCAGGGTGCTTGCATCCTTTTCGACAGGAAGGTTAATGCGCATAGAGAAGTAATCCCATTGTATATAAAGTTTTATTTATTTGTATGACACTGAAATGATTTATACGCCAGACATGACAACATTACCCTGAGCTGCTCAGCTCCAATTCAAACAGATTGTGATTCTTCATTCTGAGTAATAGAATCATTTTAACGATCCGTAATATTTACATGGCACCGCATCCGGCGCGCGGACACTTGGGCGAAGAGTTTATCATTTCAGCCGCAAAACCTAATGGTTGAGGTTTAAATGCTGAAACCAAACTATAAAATCACCATTAGATGCTCCTAAAAAAATATTATTCCCGACATTCCTTAAAGGGGTTTTACACTTTGGACAAGCCCTTCATGTTAGGCTTGACCATGAATGGATTGTAGTGTTCTGCTGCTTAAACCACCAGCCATCATCTGTGGAAGAATCATACAGTACGATTTCCCTGCAGTGCCCCCGCAGGGGAAATTAAGGATTACACAATTCCAATTGAAAGTTATGGATAGTGTTAAAGGATTATTATCATCTTAGACAATAGGGGGCATATAGCTAGGATATGCCCCCATTGTCTTATAGGTGCGTGTCCCTGCTGGGACCCGCACCTATATCAAGATTGGAAGGGGGGGGGGGCGCTGCACCTGGAGGACCCCAGGTTTCCAGGGGTTTGGCCACCACCAGGCGCAGCTCCCCTGCTGCTCCCATAGAAATGAATGGAGGGAGGCTGTGCATGCGCAGTGCACCCTCCTTTACTTTGGGGGCTTTACTTTGGGACCCGCACCTATAAGACAATGGGGGCATATCCTAGCGATACACCCCCATTGTCTAAGAAAAGTCCTCCAGGCCAAAAGGAGCTCTTCCTGGCTATCTGCACTACGGCTAATAGATAATGGTTCAAAGCAGGGCTCCCCTCCCCCAATTAACTTAAAAATTCACTAATAGGGTATGTGAAATTAGATATTCTATCCAAACAACCTGTAACTGTGCTGGTATGTTCCTGCTGCTTTACTTACTGGCTTCCCATCCAGTTTCCGCATCTTCTGCTCCGGTTTCGGCATTCTAGGGCATCCCTCTTTCAGTGGTCTTGACTTGAGATCTCCTGTGTGTTATGGCAGGCTGATGCCCACTCTCTCCTAACCCTTTTAAAGGTCTTATGCAGTGGTGGGCAACCTCCGGCACCCCAGCTGTTGTGAAACTACAACTCCCAGCATGCATACTTGCACTGTTTTTCTCAGAACTCTCATAGAAATAAACTGTAGTCTCACAACTAGAGTGCTGCAGGTTGCCCAACCCTGGTCTAGTGCATGTCATAATCTTCTCTAGCCTATGGCTGGGTACCCTAGGATACTTTACTTAAAGATGACCTCTCCCCTCTCCTGACATGTCTGTTTTAATCATTTCATGCATTCCCCATGTAATAACAATTCTGGAACATCTATTTTTATGTCTCTAGGTTGTGCCATTCCTTTATTATTTCTACTAGACGTTATGAAGGAATTGCTAGCAGTCTGCAGTAAGGGTACAGAGGGGAGGTAACCAGTTGGGGGTGTGTACCTGCACAGACTGATAAAGGAAGCACTGATTGGATAAAATGTGTTTGTGCAGGTACACACCCCCAACTGGTTACCTCCCCTCTGTACCCTTACTGCAGACTGCTAGCAATTCATCCATAACTTGTATAAGAAATAATAAAGGAATGGCACAACATAGAGCCATAAGAATAGATGTTCCAGAATTGTTATTACATGAGGAATGCATGAAGCTATTAAAACAGGCATGTCAGGAGCGGGGAGAGGTCCTCTTTAAAAGGGTGTGAGCACTAGGTTCCTGTTCCTAAGTGCTGTGCAAAGGTGTTCTGTATTGTGATAGTCTGTCCGTGTACAGATTTCTGCCTGTTCCTGGATACTGATACTCTGCTACCTGCCCTGACCTTGTACTGTTTCACTGATTCGCATGTACTCTACCTGCACTGACCTTCGTCTGTTAATGACTATAATTTTTGCCTGTCCCTCTGGCGCCACCGCCTTTAGTCAACAGCCAACCACTACTGGCTGGAGGTGGTTCAGAGGAGGGCAACTAAAGTCATAACTGGAATGGGTGGACTACAGAACCCAGAAAGATTATCAAAATTAGGCTTATTCACTTTAGAAAAAAGACGACTGAGGGGAGATGTAATAACTATGTATAAATATATCAGGGGTCAGTACAGAGATCTCTCCCATCATCTATTTATCCCCAGGACTGTGACTGTGACGAGGGGACATCCTCTGCGTCTGAAGGAAAGAAGGTTTGTACACAAACATAGAAGAGGATTCTTTACGGTAAGAGCAGTGAGACTATGGAACTCTCTGCCTGAGGAGGTAGTGATGGTAAGTTCACTAAAAGAGTTCAAGAGAGGCCTGGATGTATTTCTGGAGGGTAATAATATTACAGGTTATAGTTACTAGAGATGGGTCATTGATCCAGGGAGTAATTCTGATGCCTGATTGGAGTCGGGAAGGAATTTTTTTCCCCTAAAGTGAGGAAAATTGGCTTGGGTTTTTTTTTTGCCTTCCTCTGGATCAACGTGCATGATAACAGGCCGAACTGGATGGACGGAGGCCGTTTTTTGGCCTTATAAACTATGTTACTCCAGGAGGTAGCAGCCTGGTAGTTCCCCTGCAGCGAAGTCCAGGGAACCTGCACGATAACGGCCTTAGGCTTAGCTCTAAGTCATATCCGTTGGTTCGCACAGTGGTTGCGCACCCACTGCATTACACAAATTACAATTTTTCCAAGTCTAGCTCCAGAGCCACTCATGGGAAATTTTCAGCCAGGGCTATGCTTGTAGACATAATATTGTGTGAACTGTAGCCAGCAACCAGCAAAATTTTTTAAAAAATATTACCATAGGAGTGCATACTTTTGCAAAAAACACCTATTATTGTTCACGTCAGCCGAGTGATCTGTGTGTCTACCATGCAGTTGCAATATTGAGGCTTTGCAGCTGTGGGGTTAACAATCCTTGGAAGCAGATGAAACAGCCTAGTCCAGAAGGCACCGGTGCTTCATTATACTGACCTAGCAACATGGGACCCTGTCAAGAAACGGCTGCATCTCAAGATGAATATTAATGACTCTCCTCTCGTTCTGCTGCTGGTTCAAAGGTCAGGAGGACCAGCTTCAATCTGCAAGCGCCGGCACTTACCCAAAGATCGATAGAAACACCAAGACCCCCATCATCACTCTATGATGTCTCCACACACAATATATAGCGCGGTCTATCTGATTAAGACCGAGGATCAACAACCCTATTAGACGAAAGCCACCAGTTGAAGACAATTGCCCGAGTTCCTTATTTTGACCTCTTCGAGACAAAAAATCTAATTTGGGAATTCTTGAGGATCCCGAAGCCGTTGGTCTATTGTCCCCAACGGCTCCGTGTCATCCTTAAATTTGCTCCGGAGCGTTAGTGAAAGTCGCTGTCATTTATCAACCATTACTGAAATGAAACAATGTCAGAGGGATTTCTGCTCCTTGGTCTCCGGGCTCTTGGGACTGATTTACGAAGCACTTACATCATAAAAATATCTGGCGAGCTGTAGACTTCTGGAAACATCATTGTATATCACGAGGATGGAACCTGTTTAAGTGGATACCCTGGATATAGAAACCATCAGGAGAAATCAGTCGTTACCGTGAGGCTTTAGACTTTATTACTCCTGGTGTTATAGGATCAAATGTATTATATGACGCTGTAAGTACATTTCATGTAGAGCATTCGTGAGGAACTGAAGACCCGTGTCATTCCAAATAACAGCATCCAATAAATAGTTGTCAACCGGGAAAGCATACGTGGCCAGAAAAAGTTGAAGTATTGTCAAAGGACGTGTTCAAAAAGGAGCAGAGGAAGAAAACTTAAGCTCTTGAGACCCAGTTGAACATGTGGGACAGGACCACCATCTATTATGTGTTATGGTGTCTTCCCAGGTGGCGGAGGAAGCTTTGGTCCCCTTATGAAAACAAGATCTGAGAGCAACTGATACCCCTGTTTTTGTCCCAAAAAGTTGGCTGAAAGTAATTTTTTTTGTCCAAGAGTTACCCCATTTCAGGTTGGTTTTTCTCTTCAGGTATGACAGAAGGTGTACATACAGATCCTGCACATGAAGCTCCTTTAAAGGGATTCTCTGAGTGTTTGATGTAGATGACCTATTCTCAGGACAGCTAATCAATATCAGATCAGCTGAGGAAGGCACTGCAGCCTCTTTGCAGCTTGCCAAGCACAGTGCCATCCATTGGATAGTGGATGTGCTTGGAATTACGGCTCAACCTCATTCTCCTGAATGGGACTGAGCTGTGCCTAGGCCATGTGACCAACAAACGTTGCGCCTCTGGTCTAGGAAGTCTTCAAACAGCTGATTGGTGGTGGTTGCCGGGAGTCGGACCCCTGCTGATTTGATGTTGATGACCTATCAAAGTCTCGGAAAACCTCTCGGAAAAATAGTTAGCCGTATATTTAGGAGTGGTCAGAAAAGTGAGGAAGAAGAAGAATAAAAGATGGTGGAATTTGCCTAGAATCACAAAGACCATAGTCAACAGTTGAGTTATGTAAAGAGTGAATAATAGAAGAATGCTTTGGTCTATAAGATACCAAGAGAAGAAAATATCCTAAATTGACCATTATTTTGTTTAGTGGCCATTTCTTTCTCTGTGGTCAGAGGCAATTAAGGCAGATCCCGGTCACTTCTGAGGCAACACATGGAATCCCATGCCTGTGGTCATGGTCTTTCCACCTTCATATAACGATACTATAGTGATGAACCCAACGTGTCTTGTAATGAATCTCGGAGACATTGTTATATTCTTCCAAGGGCTAAAGCCATTTAGATGATTGATGAAACATCTTCAAGACCAGACAAGTTGGTTTGATTTTCAATTACTACCACTAGATGTACCATGTGCTGGATACAAGGCAACCTGGATTTTCCTGTTAATGTTTTATATGTTTTGTATTTCTATACTTTGAGTATCAATTTCTTGATTTTCTTGTGATTTTCAATATCTTTTCCTGAAGTCATGATTTATATCTCGAGGGTATAAATTTGGTCATGTGATGGACACACAGGTGTAGGTCTTGATATATTCGAGATTCCCGATCACTGTAGTGTAACCAGCCGATGTGATCATCACATGACCAATATAAGTACTCGTCCTTTAGAAATAATGTTAGTTTTCATTGGAAGACATAGATGAAGATCTGGAAAACCAAGAGGAACTGATTTACAAAGTATATTAGACTATCTTTCTTTTACTATATTGTGAAATATTTCTAGTCCTCCTATGATATTTGTTCCACCAGAGGACATGATTCTCCATCTATACAGATCATGTGGCGTCCATTATTAATTGCATTGTATTCCTTGTTGTTACATTGTACACACAATGTATCATCTAGTAGGATTTTACTGATTATACAGTAAGAAATAAACCCAGGTGGTAACTGATATCTACAAAGTCTCCTCCATTGTGGTGGATCGTTGGAGCTTCTAATGTCGCCTGATCCTAAATTCCTGGAGGATCCTTCGCGTTGGCCGGTTGGCCTGGTTATTGCCCAACTCTCCTGTCAGACATGGTGACCTATAGTTCCTCAGTTTCTGAAAAGATCCATCTGGTGCAAAGATTTAGTAGATTTTTCTCCATGGAAACATAGAACGTTCATGTCTCTTAGGTTCCAGTCACTTGAATATGCCTTTCGACGCGCCAGGTGTATTCAGTGAAGAATGCAATCTTTTATTTCAGCATCAAAGTCACAACCCCTTCTTTATACACCGCTGTCTTTCCTAGAGGGTGATGTATTTTCTTCTCATCAAAGTCGCCAGAGGCATTAAAGTTATATACCAGCTGAAATCTCTGAGGAATGATCAGCGATGACCTATGGAAGTTAAGCTCCACAGATAGAGATGAGATTTTATTACATCTGTTCTGCTCGCTTGTTATGGCAAAGCCTACGACAGCTCTGGGGTCTTAAGTCTTCCATTTATCTACCCGGGAAGATTGTAAAGAACTAGATAGAGGCAGCCCTTTTTTTTTTTCTCCCATTGCCCAGAGATGACCTATAGGTTTCATTGAAAGACTCTAGCAGTTGATTTTGAAATGAGAAGCCAACTTTGTCATTTCGTTACCTGAACTCAATCTGATAATGTGACCTCCGCTCCTGGATTTAGAGATGGACCCAGACTCGGTAAAGTTACATATTATTCCAGTTGCTATAAGTCCCTGTTATTATTTTACACGGTTGATGGGCTAGATGACCTCATTTCAACTCCACCTTCCCCAAATCCATAAATCTCCTTTGAATTGGATTCATGATACAAGACACCCATCATTTCTTTATTAGTTGAGTGTATGATGGTAGATGACTCTAAGCCTGAAGAATCGACAATCTATGTAATGAGACCTTGGTATACCGAGCAATGACCAAACTAAAGACGGACAAAATTAGCTAAGATTTTGGATGGTCAACCCATTTTATGGCGCCATATTGGTCTTGGGAGTCCTGAATAGCTCTCAGTCCAGTGGAAGAGATGAAGGGGTTAGGCTGGACAAACCTATCTTAGTAGGGTTTTCCTTGCTTACGGCTCTAGCCATTGTCTTGTTTCTGGTGCTAGTAGCCGCCGAAAACCCCTGATCAATAGAAGTGCCATGTGTTGGATCCCCACCAATCTGATGACCTATCTTGACAACTGAAAAAGTCCATTTAAGATACCTTTATAGTGTATTGATCATGAAGATTCCTGGCACCATGAACTGCTGTCACCAATGGAGTAATCTGCAGCTTACTCAATGGACCACCCATGCAATGGTCCTCTAGAGGGGTGATAGTAGAGGAGACCCTGTGGTTGACCAAAGCTGCCTTTATCCTCTATAAGGCAACTTATTCTGCTTTGACATGATGCCCCCTGAGAATAAACAATATGGCTGCTCCACTGTATTCATCTTCTCACCAAAAGTCTCTTAAAGAGCATCTGACAGCAGTTTTGTAGCTATGACACTGGCTGACCTGTTACATGAGCGCTTGGCAGCTGAAGACATCTGTGTTGGTCCAATGTTCATATGTGTCTGCATTGCTGAGAAAAATGATGTTTTAATATATGCAAATGAGCCTCTAGGAGCAATGGGGGCGTTGCTGTTACACCTACAAGCTCATCTCTCTGTAACTACTGCGCCTTCTGCACTTTGATTGACAGGGCCAGGTGTAATGTCCCGATCACTGCCTGATCCTATCATTCAAACTGTAGGGGGCACGGAAGTTATAGAGAGAGAAGAGTTCTTTAAAATCCTAAACAGGGTTGTCCAAAGCAAACCAAAACTCACAAGAGCATGGAAAGTTCACCGACCATCTAGGCTGTCAACATTTGAGGATTACTTTGGTGTCCATAGATATTAGATGAACATCCACTATATCTGTTGATTCTGGCAGGACCAGCCGTCCACCTTAAGGTGTTTCTGACAGATTTTGGGGTAAAGAAGGGCACACCCTCTCAGCTGTGATAAGGAGAGAGCTGCAACAGAAAGCTCACACCCCCTGAGCTGTCAGCTTGAAATAAATCTACCTGAGAAATTGCAGCAATGAATGTGGAGATCTCTGGATCCATGTGAGGTACAGGGCCGGTTCTAGCTTTGTTAGAAAGAGACTGTCATGTACAATATGATGTCTGATTTTCATTTATTACATTAGTCGTGGCATAACCCCTTTAAGTGACATTGGTACAGAAGGATCATTTCTGCTTTTGCTTGGACATATACCCTTTGATGGTTTTGGGAGTTATTGAGAAATTATGATCTTCCCGTTCCGGGACATTGACCTCCTTCACAAACATTAGTTTTCATTTGCCGACTCTTCAAAGAACTTCGGAAAAGAACTTATGGCAGCACTTACGCTTTGGCAGACGCGTTCGGTTCAACACAAATGTATAAAGTAGAAAAGGTTTGGAAAAATGATTTATTATTTGGTGTCAAAGACGTCAACAAAATACAATATTTGTTGCTAAGCAATGCATTTTAATGTCGAAACCGCGACTGAGAGAGGAGTACGGCGGGCTATTAATACCGTGGGAACACTCATAAACTGCAGACGTCTCAGATCCTCAAATTCACCTAAAGGGTTCCTTACCAGACAAGAAACTACTAAAAAGTCCTTCACCTGCACTATAACCTAACAGAAACGAATGATCATTCCAGCTAATGAGGGACATGGACATAGACGTCCACAGGAGAAGTGAGTGACATAGACGCCCACAGGTGAAGCGAGTGTCATGGACGCCCACAGGTGAAGCGAGTGTCATGGACACCCACAGGTGAAGTGAGTAACATGGACGTCCACAGGTGAAATGAGTGACATAGACGCCCACAGGTGAAGTGAGTGTCATGGATACCCACAGGTGAAGTGAGTAACATGGACGTCCACAGGAGAAGTGAGTGACATAGACGCCCACAGATGAAGTGAAGGACATGCAAGCCCACTGGTGAAGGGAGTGACATGGACGCCCACAGGTGAAGTGAGTGACATGGACGCCCACAGGTGAAGTGAGTGACATAGACGCCCACAGGTGAAGTGAGGGACATGGACGCCCACAGGTGAAGTGAGTGACATAGACGCCCACAGGTGAAGTGAGTGACATGGACGCCCACAGGTGAAGTGAGGGACATGGACACCCACAGGTGAAGCGAGTGACATGGACGCCCACAGGTGAAGTGAGGGACATGGACGCCCACAGGTGAAGTGAGGGACATGGACACCCACAGGTGAAGCGAGTGACATGGACGCCCACAGGTGAAGTGAGTGGCATGGACACCCACAGGTGAAGCGAGTGACATGGACACCCACAGGTGAAGTGAGGGACATGAACGCCCACAGGAGAAGTGAGGGACATGAACGCCCACAGGTGAAGCGAGTGACAGGGACGCCCACAGGAGAAGTGAGTGACATGGAAGCCCACAGGTGAAGCGAGTGACAGGGACGCCCACAGGAGAAGTGAGTGACATGGACGCCCACAGGTGAAGTGAGTGACATGGATGCCCACAGGTGAAGTGAGGGACATGGATGCCCACAGGTGAAGCGAGTGACAGGGACGCCCACAGGAGAAGTGAGTGACAGGGACGCCCACAGGAGAAGTGAGTGACATGGACGCCCACAGGTGAAGTGAGTGACATGGATGCCCACAGGTGAAGTGAGGGACATGGACACCCACAGGTGAAGTGAGTGACATTGAGGCCCACAGGTGAAGCAAGTGACATGGATGACCACAGTTGGAGTGAGTGACATGGACACCCACAGGTGAAGTGAGTGACATGGACGCCCACAGGTGAAGTGAGTGACATGGACACCCACAGGTGAAGTGAGTGACACTGAGGCCCACAGGTGAAGCAAGTGACATGGATGACCACAGTTGGAGTGAGTGACATGGACACCCACAGGTGAAGTGAGGGACATGGAAGCCCACAGGTGAAGCGAGTGACATGGACGCCCACAGGGGAAGTGAGTGACATGGACGCCCACAGGTGAAGTGAGGGACATGGAAGCCCACAGGTGAAGCGAGTGACATGGACGCCCACAGGTGAAGCAAGTGACATGGATGACCACAGGTGGAGTGAGTGACATGGATGCCCACAGGTGAAGTGAGTGACAAGGACACCCACAGGTGAAGGGAGTGACATGGGTGCCCACAGGTGAAGGGAGTTACAGGGACGCCCACAGGAGAAGGGAGTGACATGGACGCCCACAGGAGAAGGGAGTGACATGGACGCCCACAGGAGAAGGGAGTGACATGGACGCCCACAGGTGAAGTGAGTGACATGGATGCCCACAGGTGAAGTGAGTGACAAGGACACCCACAGGTGAAGGGAGTGACATGGGTGCCCACAGGTGAAGGGAGTTACAGGGACGCCCACAGGAGAAGGGAGTGACATGGACGCCCACAGGAGAAGGGAGTGACATGGACGCCCACAGGAGAAGGGAGTGACATGGACGCCCACAGGTGAAGTGAGTGACATGGACGCCCACAGGTGAAGTGAGTGACATGGACGTCCACTGGTGAAGTGAGTGACATGGACGTCCACTGGTGAAGTGGGTGAGTGCCAGTATTGGGTGTCTCAGTCATTGCTTCAGTTCTAGAGATGAAAAACCCATTCAAACCTCCTGAAAGTGTGAGGCCACATGGTCGATCAAAAAAAACTGATCATACGTTATGAAAGACTTTCTCTGGTGGCATCAATCCCCAGTGAAGCAACCTAACTCTATCATGTAGCAGAGCTCGTCTCGTTTTGAGCACTTCCATAGCTCGAGGAGTTAACTCAGTAGTCTTACCTGCAGCCTTGAAAACCGCAACCGATAAATTGTGCCAATTGACAAACTCGACTAAAATTATGAAAATACTTACTATTAACATAAATATAGTATACAGCACATTGTGATATTATCAGCGAAGCTTCGAAGTCCTAACCCCTAAGGAGCTGCCAATCCTGCCGCACATCGTACACAGTATTTAGAAGCTTTTAGCTTCTTTTGAAAAATTTTCAGGTGAAGGCTGCTGAATTATATGCTATAGATATATGTGATAGATATGCTTTCTCCTGAAATTACACGCCAGCGGAGCAATTTCTTGTTTTGTTTCTGTTTTATCAAATCCATTAGAGGCATTTATATTCCATCTAAAGCGGTGGCCCCAAGAAGTCACCTCAGTTCTGCAGTAAGAAATGTATTCTCAGTGGGAAGGAGGGGAAGAGATCTCTTCAGTTCTGGATCTGGGTGTCACAACAGATTTATTCATTAACATTATTACTTTTTTATATTATCATTAGTGCTGAGCGAGGCCGTGAAGCCGAATTTCCTCGTGTTTCGAGGTAATAAAAATCATACTCACCTGATCCATTTGCTCATGACGAGCTGGCAGCCGCCATCTTGCTTGAAGATATCAGCCGAAATCCCATGACCCGTCCATGTAAGATTTCACGTCAGATCATCAAGCAAGATGGCATTAGCCGGCCCGTCGCTATCAATGGATCATGTAAGTATGCAGCTAGAGGGGAATAGGTGATTGGTGGTGGTGTGATTTTTATATATATATATATATATATATATATATACTGCAGTGTACTGATATGTGAGATACAAGATACAATAGATGCAGAATGTACAGATATATAGTATATACAGCAGTGTACTGATATGTGAGGTATGAGAATGAGGTATAATAGATGTAGTCTCTACAGATATATAGTATATACAGCATTGTACTGATATGTGAGGTATGAGGATGAGGTATAATAGATGTAGTGTGTACAGATATATAGTATATACAGCAGTGTACTGATATGTGAGGTATGAGGATGAGGTATAATAGATGTAGTGTGTACAGATATATAGTATATACAGCATTGTACTGATATGTGAGGTATGAGGATGAGGTATAATAGATGTAGTGTGTACAGATATATAGTATATATAGCAGTGTACTGATATGTGAGGTATGAGGATGAGGTATAATAGATGTAGTCTGTACAGATATATAGTATATACAGCAGTGTACTGATATGTGAGATACAAGGTACAATAGATGCAGTATGTACAGATATATAGTATATACAGCAGTGTACTGATATGTGAGGTCAGTGTACTGATATGTGAGGTATGAGGATGAGGTATAATAGATGTAGTCTGTACAGATATATAGTATATACAGCATTGTACTGATATGTGAGGTATGAGGATGAGGTATAATAGATGTAGTGTGTACAGATATATAGTATATACAGCAGTGTACTGATATGTGAGGTATGAGGATGAGGTATAATAGATGTAGTGTGTACAGATATATAGTATATACAGCATTGTACTGATATGTGAGGTATGAGGATGAGGTATAATAGATGTAGTGTGTACAGATATATAGTATATATAGCAGTGTACTGATATGTGAGGTATGAGGATGAGGTATAATAGATGTACATATCAGTACACTGCTGTATATACTATATATCTGTACATACTGCATCTATTATACCTCTTACCTCACATATCAGTACACTGCAGTATATACTATATATCTGTACACACTGCATCTATTATATCTCATCCTCATACCTCACATATCAGTACACTGCTGTATATACTATATACCTGTACACACTGCATCTATTATACCTCATATCTCATATATCAGTACACTGCTGTATATACTATATACCTGTACATACTGCATCTATTATACCTCATATCTCATATATCAGTACACTGCTGTATATACTATATATCTGTACACACTACATCTATTATACCTCGTACCTCACATATCAGTACACTGCTGTATATACTATATATCTGTACACACTACATCTATTATACCTCGTACCTCACATGTCAGTACACTGCTGTATATACTATATATCTGTACACACTACATCTATTATACCTCATCTTCATACCTCACATATCAGTACACTGCTGTATATACTATATATCTGTACACACTACATCTATTATATCTCGTACCTCACATATCAGTACACTGCTGTATATACTATATATCAGTACACACTACATCTATTATACCTCGTACCTCACATGTCAGTACACTGATGTATATACTATATATCTGTACACACTACATCTATTATACCTCATACCTCACATATCAGTACACTGCTGTATATACTATATATCTGTACACACTACATCTATTATATCTTGTACCTCACATATCAGTACACTGCTGTATATACTATATATCAGTACACACTACATCTATTATACCTCGTACCTCACATATCAGTACACTGCTGTATATACTATATATCTGTACACACTGTTCCTCTCGGGAAAGCCTATCCCCACCAGCAGGGGTACTGTGAAGAACGAGGGGTTCACTTAAACAACGCCCTTAGAGAAGTTAGGACGCGAGGTATGGTGGGTTCACTCCCACTGGTTCGTTACACATATCATCCAACGACAAGTCCAGGCCTTCCAAAATTTGTTGTATAGCCTCCACTTCTTTCCCTGACATCTGGTTTCGGGGGAGAGATGGGACAGCCTCCATAAATATTGGATGCTCAACAGGGTTGTACATAGAAATCATTGGGCCCAGTATATACAGCAGTGTTCTGATATATGAGGAATTACATATATATTACAGCTCATACCTCAAACATCAGTACACTGCAGTATATACTATATATCTGTACATACTGCATCTATTATACCTCGTACATCACATATCAGTACACTGCTGTATATACTATATATCTGTACATACTGCATCTATTATACCTCTTACCTCACATATCAGTACACTGCAGTATATACTATATATCTGTACACACTGCATCTATTATATCTCATCCTCATACCTCACATATCAGTACACTGCTGTATATACTATATACCTGTACACACTGCATCTATTATACCTCATATCTCATATATCAGTACACTGCTGTATACACTACATCTATTATACCAGTGTGTACAGATATATAGTATATACTGCAGTGTACTGATATGTGAGGTAAGAGGTATAATAGATGCAGTATGTACAGATATATAGTATATACAGCAGTGTACTGATATGTGATGTACGAGGTATAATAGATGCAGTATGTACAGATATATAGTATATACTGCAGTGTACTGATGTTTGAGGTATGAGCTGTAATATATATGTAATTCCTCATATATCAGAACACTGCTGTATATACTGGGCCCAATGATTTCTATGTACAACCCTGTTGAGCATCCAATATTTATGGAGGCTGTCCCATCTCTCCCCCGAAACCAGATGTCAGGGAAAGAAGTGGAGGCTATACAACAAATTTTGGAAGGCCTGGACTTGTCGTTGGATGATATGTGTAACGAACCAGTGGGAGTGAACCCACCATACCTCGCGTCCTAACTTCTCTAAGGGCGTTGTTTAAGTGAACCCCTCGTTCTTCACAGTACCCCTGCTGGTGGGGATAGGCTTTCCCGAGAGGAACACCAGGTCGCTACCTCTTGAGGAGGATTGGCACACGAGGCAGCTGGACCAGACAAACCAGGAGGTACCTGAGCAAGGTACCAGAGGTACAGATGTAGTGGCAGGCCGAGTTCTAACCAGGAGCAACAGGGCAGGACCGACAGATGAGGCAGAGGGGAAGTCAATCAAGCTATAGGTCAGGGCAGGCGGCACAGGTACAGGTCAGGCATTCCAGGTCAGGAACAGGAGAGTCACGGCAAGTAGGCAGGGATCAAACAGGTAGTGGAGTCCAGGAACACAAGCACGGATCAGGTACAGAGAAACAAAAGCAGAGATATCAAAAATCTTTGCAGGACACAAGGACCTTGACACTGAGGCATCTGGGAAAGGGCAGGACCACTTATATATATGCAGGAAGTCTAGGATTGGTCAACAAGGTCACATGATCTAACCCATAAAGCACAGGAAATGACACGTGCCGGCCATTAAGGAAGAGCTGCAGGGAAGAAGCAGCAAGCATGCTTTGGCCGGGGCTGAAGGGAAACTGTGGAGTGGATCCCAGAACAAACAGTACCTGCAAGGACAGAGCCCAGGACGGCAGCGGTGAATGGGGAAGCACTGTCAGCAGATCACCGCAGAACACGGCGCCTGGGACTGCGGCGGTATGCAGGAGAACAGCGGCGCACAGCAGCCACTGTTACAGTATGAAGTATACATAATGGGGAAAATGCTCCTGCGCTATCCAAGTAAAATCCAAAAAGTTTTATTGAAGACTCTCACTAGTAAGCATCATGTGAACTTTCACCTCTATACTAGATGAAAGAATACCGAAAATATAACAGCCCTACTGGATAATGCAAGAACAGCTTCTACTCTGCATCTCATACTGTTATTATATTCAATATATTTGATGCAAAAGTTGACTATGAAGGCAAAAAAAAGTCTTAAAAACGCAAGAAGAAAAAGTCAGCAGATGGCTATACCTGTAAGGCTCGCCATAGCGCCTGAGCTGCAGACTTTCCTCCATTGAAAACAATTTCAATAGATTCTAGATCTTTGAAGACGATGACTTGTCTTTGGTCCAGATTTGCTACCTCGGAGCAGTTTCCCTCATCTTCGTCTCTGCACCATGAGAGAGCGCAAAATTCTTCCAAGATTACTTTTAATAAATATCTGCTGTATGTCAAAATAAAACTACATACCGACAGAGTTTCAAGTAGAGTCTTTGAAAGCTGCTTCAGAGCAGTGTGACAGCAAATCTGATATACCTGACATTCAAGTGACATTTCTTACACAATAGCGGGCGCAAATGGCTCTTCGCCGCATGGAATCACTTTCTGTAGAAAGGAAATCCTATTTTAAGGCCAGGAAAAACTTGAAGGATCTGCTGAACTATAACAGTCAGCATGGCTGTGTGTGTGAGCTGTGAGAACCCTGCTGAGATACAAGGCGGTAGTCTCCTTCTCCGTCCTATTGGCAGATAATAAAAAGTGCATCACTCCACAGGGGAAGAGGGGGCTCCTCCCAGGAAAATGAGAATCTGAAATCTGTGCTACACCCGAAGGCATGATAACATTCAAAAGCGTATGTGATCTTTACTCCTCTATTTGGCTCAGGAGCTCAGCCATGTCCCTCCCCCTTCTCCTCACAAGCCTAAGACTATTTGCTGCAGCAGGGGCCTCCCCCCTGTACCCTGTCTGCCTTAGGACAAAAGATTCTTAAAAGGGTTTTCTGAGACTTTTATAGTGATGACCTATCCCAGTGATGGCTAACCTCTGGTGAAACTACGACTCCCAGCATGCTCCATTCATTTCTATGGAGTTCAGAGAACTGCCAAGCAAGTCTACATCTTGGGAGTCGTGGTTTTACCACAGCTGAAGTGTATGTAACTAGGAAATTGATACCACTTTGAGTCAATTGTTGGATCCTTAAAGGGGTTGTCCAAGTTATTTTTTGTCCCTTGTATGTTTCTAACTACACAAATGAATTGCTTTTTCAATGCACGTACTATAACTTCAGTGGCTCCTTTCTTAGATTTCACCGAGGGTCACATGACCTGTGATGTCACCTTCTCTCTCTGCTCTGCTGATGTTTCATGCACAAGCCTCAGAGATCAGATAAGAGTCTGTACACCAGACGTCACTGTGCTGGCCACGCCCCCCCTGCACTGCCGGCTGCTGCTGCTCCCTCCCTGGATTTTTTCAGATAAGATTTTAACCCCTTCAGCCAGCCCAGACTGAGTAGCTGCAGGCAGTGAGGAGACAAATGACGGACACAGGAGCTGACAGACTAGAGAAGATCTGCAGAGCATTGCACAAGAACAGGTAGGGGGAAGATTCTGTGTATATCAGCAGTGTCATTGTACATCTGGGACTTGTAATCCTACACATACAGCATGCTGCTCAGTATCCTAGCAGGCAGACATGTCACCCAGGGCAGCACTTGTATTCACTCTCTATGCAGAGCAGGGGGAGGGGCTGAGATTGTTGTTATTGCAGGTAAACAAAGGCCAGAAGAGAACCAGGGAAGTGAGGAAATATAGATTTTTTGGGTCTAAAACTTCCTTAGTTTAGATATTGCTGTCCATCAGATTTACACTGCTATATATATTTTTTCATAACTTGGACAACCCCTTTAAGGCCACAGAAGAGTTAGAGAAGTGCTATATTTAGCAAGAGTAATAGTAAATGATGTTCACAGTTTACAATGAGTTCCTCAGGGGCGGATCTGCTCTGTGGGAATGAGGATTGGGAGGGGCTTCTTCCTTTTGTTGCGACTACAGTAGCTCAGATAAAAACAAGCTACAGGCGAAAAATGAAAATGATGCAGGTACAGCTTTCTAAATAAAAAAAAAAAGTTAAAATGAGAGGACACAAAAATAATAAGGCAGTGTCCAAATAATATTGACATTTAAATGATTAGTGCCTGAATATTAACGCCATATAAGTTCTTTTATAATACTACACGGAGCTCAGATCCCAGATTTCTAAGCCATGTATCAAAGACTTGTAGTGTTACTCCTGAGCAGAGCATTAGAAGCCCCCAGATAGTGCAGGTCCAATACATTTGCCTCTTTTAGTCATTCCTAAAAGCTGGCTATGCCTCTGTTTCTTGCATGTCTCCATATGGAAAAATACAGAAAGTTAAAAGAAGAAAAAAATAAACAGATTCCGCAAAAAAAAAAAAAAAAAGGCTCATAAAAATTCCACTTGGCGATTTGCAGTAAATAAAAGCATACAGATGCTGGAGGAGGCGATGGTCATTTAGAGCCCCGCAGAGAACGTTCTATTTCTGGAAGACTTTATTCTGCCGATATTAAATTTTCAAAAAAGAAAAAGATGTGGCCCGCACATCCAACTTTTATCTATTTTAAACTATTGTTGCTAAGCAAAGTTTTGTGAAAAAAGAACATGAAGTTCTTAGTTGTCCACTCGCCACTCCACAGAGATTGCTCTAAAAACAGGGACTGGACTTCTTGGCATCAGAACACTTGTAGGTACAGACCAGTAGCCCAAGGGTTCTTGCGGCCCCCTGGCTCTCGGCTACAGGGCTGGTTTGATTGAAAGTAAACCTTTGTACTTTTACACTATTTTTGTCATAAGCTGTATTGCCGTCTTGCACCTTCTGAAAGTAACTCTGCACCTCCTCTAAGCTGGGTCCAAGGCATCTCACGCAGCCAACCAGAATCCTGATTCCTACTGATGTGGAACAAATACCCCAAAACAGCTGTCTGCGGATGGATATAGGGTTTGGCTTCTTTCCCTTGCTGAGTTCCAAGACTTGTCAGACATTGGCAATCAATTCCAGAAGGTGGCACTGGCAAGATGGTTCTCTTTCTCTGGGAGATACCTCTTTGCATATTATTTTCCCACAGAGCATTGCCACTAAGTCTCCATACACGGCTTATCTACTTGAGGAGATCCAGTGCATCAATCAAAGCCATACAATGCCTAAATAATAAATGGGTGGTCTAGTGCTCTGAAGGGGTCAATAATAAATTTCCTGGTAACCTTGGGTAGTGTAAATAAGAGTGACTACTGGAACTTAGTACGTTGTTGTCCTCCTAGTTCTGACCCATTTCAGAACGACTTTGTCTCTGTGTCTTGTTTTTGTCCCTTGGTGTTGTTTGTCTTGCACCTTAGGGAACGTCGCCCAGTTGCAAACTTGCTACTTAGAGCTGGCACTGCAAGTAGGCAGGGAAAGCAGACGGGGTTCTAGTTAGGGCTCACTGTCCATGTCCATCCCTACCTAATGACATTACAATTACGTATCACATCTTTACATATTATTTTGCCATGAATCATTACTACTAAGTCTCCATGTTCAGCTGGTCTCCTTAAAGGGGTATTCCGGTAAAGTAACTTAAATTTTGAAAAACTGCATTAAGGCTGCAAGCTGTGACCCAACCAGAACCTATACAAAGAACAACCTATACATATAACCAGAGCTTCATTTTACTTTGCAATCCATTTGTCTAGCTCCTGTGTGAGTCTGCACACTGCACAATGAGATTATCAAGGCTCCTGATCTTCCCTCACAAAACTACAATCCCCACAATCCCTCACTTTCCTGCTGTGAATTTGTGCTTGTTCATGAGTGTTGCTGATTACCGATTGGCTGCCTGATATCACTGCCCGGGCCACGCCCCCTCTACTCAGAAATCAGCAGCACACCGACATTTAGCTAGAGAACTGATAGCAACACACTGAGCATGCCTGACCTGACAAAGGCTGAGAACTACAGGTCGATGCCATGGTAACTTATGAGGAAACACAGTGGGTAGGAGAGGAAAAAACAACTTTTATAACTACTGAACGGTAAATATGTGAAATTTACATTAGATTAGGTAATTATTGATGAAGAATTAGTCTAAAACATAAGTTATATTTACTGTAACGGGAGTACACCTTTAAAGAGAGAAAGTACCTCCACCAGAGCTATACCTATGCCTAAGTAATAAAACTGTGGTGCTGTGAAGGGGTTATTAGTACATTTCCTGGTGACCTAGGGGAGTGTAACTAAGCATGACTACTGGAACTGACAGTGGATCAGGCTTTTCCGATTCTGAAGATCCTGGCTTGGGCAATTAGCCATTGTGCTTTAAGTCACCATACACAGTTGGCCTCCCTGAGAAGATCCAGTACATCCACCAAAGCCATACAATGCCTATATAATAAGAGGGTGGTCTAGTGCTGTGAAGGGGTCAATAGTAAATGTGATGATGGAACTGACAGTGGATCAGAATTTTTTTTCCTGAAGATCCTGACCGGGTGCTTTACCCAGAATAACTTCAGGCAGAACCATCCTGAAATATCACATCTATCATCCATTGACTTCAATGGCTAAAAATAATCTGCTGATGGAAAAAAAAAATTGCAAAACTGAAAATATTTTCCAGGATCAACTATATTGGGATTAAAAGAATTTCCCCCACCTTACTTCTGAGACATCTAAGGGACTAATACAACATGGACTCTATTACAGAAGCTTCTTGTGCAATCCGTTCGCATACACACAGGTTAGGCACTTGACTTGAATTAATCAGGAAACAAACATCTCCAACCACTGCTACAAATTAATTAGCCAGAGACACGGCAGACATTACATTGTGACTCTGGGGTTCTCTCCACTTCCTTTAAAGAAAATGTATGCTTTTAATGAGTCTATTAATATGGTTGCAGGATGGGGGCTAATGACTATAACAAGGTGTCAATGTTCAACAGCTACCAACGTTCAGCAGCTACAAAACACTAATGAACGTGGTGCAAATCCCCGATGCTATCGCGCCTCTCACTGTACTGCCTGTTTACATTAGTGCCCATATATTATTTATGGGACCCGGAATGGTAGCCTTAAAGATCCATTAAACATTCAATGCTGTGGAGTTCTTCTTGTCCTCTCAGCAAATTAAATCAAGTGTCTTTCACTCAATGATATTACCAACCAAGTTCAACTGAGGACTAATTTCGACCTATTTATTGTCTATGGTTAAGTAACCTTCATCCTTATATAGTAGATTACATTGAAGCCCCATAGTGAAGATTAGAGATGAGTGAATCATCCAAAATTCGCTTCGCCGAATGTTCGTCGAATTTTTAAAAAGATTCGTACCTAATACGAAGCTATTCGGTCGAAGCTGCGTACAAATGATATGTTATTCTGTCGTGTTCTGTGAACATTCGAGCACTAATAAAGAACATACAGTTGTTAAAGGTACGCAACTTATGTGAACACGTACGTATGAGTGTACAAATTGCGTAAGAATCCTGAGCGTACTATTGTCTAGCGATTGCGTAATACACAGGCACGCACGACGCTAGGCCGCGGCATGCACTCCTCAGAGGCAGAGAAAAGTTTTACTAATGGCATTTAGGCGTTCTTCAACATTTAGCTCTGGAGAGCTTAAATACATGATCCAGCTGATGGACCGGCAGGATTACGATGGCACACACCGACACCCGAACCAGCAGAAGAAGGAGATGTGCAGCAGGTGATCCGAGGCTTGCGGCCAACCATTACGAATTCTACCGGTAGAAGCTGCGGCTCCATGTCCTTTGGTACTGCTGGCCTGTGCCACCTTCTCCTTCTTTTTTTTTTGGAGCTCGAGGTCTGGCTGGAAGTGGAACCCTTTTGCTTTTCCGTGCCAGACATTTTCACTTGACTGTGGTCCTGCAGGTCTTTGTCTCTCTCTCCCTGCCTGATTAATATTACTAGCCCTGCACTTGCCCTGCACTGGCCCTGATATGTGTATTATTATGGATGCCCAGAACAACACCACAATTTCCAGAAAACAGTTTTGTCTTTCACAGCTTCACTGTGCTTCTGCTCGTCTCAGCAGTCGCAGCACAACTGATATCGCTGGCTTACCGAGCCTATGGGCCAATCATAGCAAGCCCTTCCCACTAGGTCAGATGACCGCTTTCTTCCCGGGCTTTTTGCTGCCTATTTTCTGCACGAATAAAGAACTTACAGTAAAAGTTTGCTAATTAACTGAAAAACAGAAAATTTGTAAGATTCGATACGAATCTACGAAGCGGCAAATAGATTCATTCATCTCTAGTGAAGATCAAAACAGGTTTCGATTATGTGTTGGGTTTTGCTACCCAGGATCAGAGGACCTTTCTGACCTTTTCTTGACCCTTGAGATACAGTAATTTCCCACCATTTTGCTTGGGGTCTGATTAAATTTTTGTTGTATCTGGTTTGTAGTTTGATTGCTTTTGGAGGTTTGTTAATGGTCTGATCTGGGGTCTAATTAATTTAGATGTCTGGTCAGGAGTCTAATGATTTTAGGGGTCTGGTCTCAGGTCTTATTAATTTCGGGGTCTGGTTTAACATCTGATTAATTTAAAGTTTTGTTCTGGGGTCTGAATAACTTTGGGTTGTGGTTTGGGGACTGATTAATTTAGAGCACTATAAAGGTATCCATTTGGTTTCCTTTAGAAAACCCATCATTTTAACAGACGAATGGTGTTGTATTTTTGATTAAATCTGTGACCCTCTAATGGCACCTCCAACACAGATGTGAACGAAACCTAACAGAGATGACTCCAAACCCCCAGCTGCCAATTAAAGGGAATAACAAAATGTATCACTTATGCACAAGTGTTTTAAAAATGTGATTTTAACGATCTGAGAATGAATAAGCTTACACAGGCTAAGTGATTAAATATATTTGTTAAGTGTGATTAAATATAAGGTAATGCATCACATAGCCTGCATAAGCTTATTTATTCTCAAATCGTCAAATTCACATTTTTTAAACAACAGGATAGGTGAAAAATGTTAGATCACTGTGGGTCTGACTAGAGATGAGCGAATCTATTCGCCGATTTGCTGATTCGTATCGAATCTTGGAAATTTTCAGCTGCGAAGCGAATCTAAATATTTGGATATTCGCTCCGTTAAGATTCGAAAATGTTCCTAAGGCTTTCTACGCATTCGCTACATACTTGTCCGATAAATTGTATGCTATTGCTATGTATAAGTTACTCTATACACTGTTGCGTATGAATTCAATTACTTTGCAAACTTTTACTGTTAGTTTGTTATTCGTGCGCAAAACCGCAGGAAGAAAGCGGTCACCTGACCTAGTGTGCAGGGCTTGCTCTGATTGGCTCTGGCTCGGTAAGCCTGTGATGCATCACTTCTGCTGCGACTGCTGAGACGAGCAGAAGCACTGTGTGTGAAGTTCCTAAAGACTGAGACCTGTGTTGTTGAAATTGGGGTGTAATTGTTCAGGTAATCCATATTACACATCAGGGATACTGCAGGGCAAGTGCAGGGCTAGTAATTAATCAGGCAGGGAGAGAGACAGGGAAAAAAACTGTGAGAGAGAGACAAGAAGAGAGACAGGGAGAGAGATAGGAAGAGACAGGGACAAAGACAAAGACCAGCAGCAGGGCCACAGAGTGAAGTGAAAAATGTCTGAAATGGATAAGCAAAAGGGGTCCAGTTCCAGCCAGACCTCGAGCTCTAAAAAAAGTGGCAGAGGGCAGCAGTGCCAAAGGACCTGTAGCCGGAGCATCTACTAGTAGTATTCGCAATACTTGGCCGTTTTTCCACCAGACTAACCCACCAAGGCGCAAAATTGTAGTGGAGGTGAAAGTGGATGAGGTAGTGGAGTGGATGGCACGCTCATCTCAGTCTCAGCCGGATGATTTGCTGTCATCTGCTGATACAGTATCCATATGTAGCCAGAGGTCAGACTCAGAGCGTTCCTCCTGCTCCACCATTCCTCTCCAGCAAAGCCCGTCATTTTCATACGCAATTTGTACGCTCATGCGTACGTGTTCAAAGGAGTTGCGTACCTTTTAAAACTGAACGTTCGTTATTAGTGCATGAATGTTCGCAAAACGCCACATAATAACGTATGATTTGTACGCAGATTCGTCAAATAGATTCGTAGAATATACGAATCTTATGAAAAGTTTGACGAATGTTCGTCGAATAAAATTTTGAATGATTCGCTCATCTCTAGGTCTGACCAATAGGATCCCCACTGATCATGAGAACAGGCTTCCCCAAGTTCCATTTATTTCTATCAGACTCATAGAGATGGTCTAGTGCTGTACTTAGCAGTCTCAAATAAAGTGAATGTACAGTAGTTGTGGTCATGCATGCTCCATTCATACAGGAGATTAGAGATCTAATCATAGCAATCATATATTTGATTGTGATAAATGTTATTAATGTGAACCCCCCTTTAAGACGATGAAAGCAGCATGCACTAATATACTGAGTGTCCGTAGTAATGTCCACATCTATTCTTTTTCTCTGCTCACGCTCACAACCACGACTGGTTCAGGTTTTTAGGCAGCCTGTCCTCCAGAATACAATATATGGAGACGTGCTCTATGTCCAAAGAGTTATCTGGTGAAGACATCCTTGTAATTAACTGAGAGCGCGTCTGTTATGAAAGAAGACCGCCATAACTCATTGTGGGATGTATCTGGCCTCTTATCATGTACGATAGGAAGTAATAACATTTCCCAATTGAGAAAGCTGCAGGTCATTAGCATAGTAATGTCCCGTATAAGCATATTGATTGCACCAGTGAAGACTATCAGCAGTAGATGAACCGACGTATTAACAGGCAGCCACCATGAGTGGTCTCAAAGATATTCAGATCTGCTCCGACCATATACATATTGAAAATCAATCACAGCACAATCAATCCCATCTCTGCTGCATTCGGTCCCCTCACAATCATGTAGGTAACGTTCATATAGACACGTCACACCTTCTGATGCAGCAGGGACTGGAAGCAGTGGACAAGGGAGCTCAGTGCTGGAGCTAGTACACCCCTAGCAGAGTCTTTTTTTTTAAGGGGTTGTCCAGGATTTTTATATTGATGGCTTGTCCTCAGCATAGGTCCCAGCACCCCCACCGATCAGCTGTATAAAAAAGGGTCATGGACCTCTGATGTGTGCTAGACACAGCTTAGTTTCATTCAAGTGAATGAGCCCAAGCTGCACTACCAGGCACAGCCACTATACAGTGTATGGCACTGTGCTTGGAGGCCACAGCACTTTCAAACTGCTAATTGGAGGGAGTGTGTCCATCACTGATCAGATATTAATAACCTATCCTAAGGACAAGCCATCAATATCAAAATCACAGACAACTTTAAAGGGAACCTGTCATCTCCAAAACACCCCCTGAACTAGAGTAAGCGTTGTATAGTGTAAGTGATGCTGAATCCGAATATGTAAGTTTTATCTTCATACTCACTTGCATTCTGACGCTGTGCTCCCACAAACCTGCAGTAAAATGCACTCACTGGACTCCAGTGCTCACTCACATAATGGAGAGGACTCAAAGAAGAGTCCTGTCAATGTATTTTACTACAGGTTTGTGGGAGCACAGCGTCAGAATGGAAGTGAGTATGAAGATAAAGCTTACATAATCGCATTCAGCATCACTTACACTATGCAACGCTTACTCTAGTTCAGGGGGTGTTTCGGAGATGACAGGTTCCCTTTAAGTTTAACCCCCTGCCCAGCCATCTAACCATGAGTTTCCAGTCTCTGAGAACCCCTTTAAATGTGACCTCTCCTTAGAGACCCATCCCAATTTTCTATGAAGCAGACACAGTATACGTATGGAGTAAAGAGGCTGATTGGCACAGAGGGAGGTATCAAATCGGATAGGTTACCATCCAGAAATAAGGTCACCTTGCTGTGGTGGGTGGGCACAAATGATTTTAATCAAACTATATTTGCTAAATATTTCATATTCATTTATATAGTTAATATAGCATTAGTTAATATATTCTATGTTTGCAGCATATGTGGAGCCTGCTTACTCTGAATTACGAGGCTGGTTGACACAGAGAGAGGTATCAAATAGGATAGGTTCCCATCCAGAAATGAGGTCACCTTGCTGTGGTGGATGGGCACGTATTATTTTAATTAAAATATATGACTGTGACGAGGGGACATCCTCTGTGTCTGGAGGAAAGAAGGTTTGTACACAAACATAGAAGAGGATTCTTTACGGTAAGAGCATTGAGACTATGGAACTCTCTGCCTGAGGAGGTGGTGATGGTAAGTTCACTATAAGAGTTCAAGAGGGGCCTGGATGTATTTCTGGAGGTAATAATATTACAGGTTATAGTTACTAGAGAGGGGTCGTTGATCCAGGGAGTAATTCTGATGCCTGATTGGAGTCGGGAAGGAATTTTTTTCCCTAAAGTGAGGAAAATTGGCTTCTACCTCACAGGGTTTTTTTGTCTTCCTCTGGATCAACTTGTAGGATAACAGGCCGAACTGGATGGACAGAGGGCTTTTTTTGGCCTTATAAACTATTTTACTATGTTACTATGTTATTTGGTAAGTATCTCATATTCATTTATATAGTTAATATAGCATTAGTTCATATATTCTATGTTACCAGCGTACTGTTCTATTGGGTTGGAGCAAATACAGTAAATATGTGGATCCCGCTTACCCTGAAGAGGCAGGTTGGCACAGATCGAGGTATGATGTAGGGTAGGTTCCAATCCACAAAAAGTCAACTTGTCGTGTTGGATGGGCACATATGATTTGATCAAAATATACTTTCTAAGTGCCTTATATTCATTTACATAGTGAATATAGCATTAGCTCATATATTCTAGGTTTGCAGAGTTATATTGCATTATGTTTACTTTATCATGTCTCCAAATAGAATATATATATATATTTTTTTTAATTATTATTATTTTTTTTTATTTATTTTTTAATAACACTAACACTTTCCTAAAAAATGTTTTTTTGTTCCATGGGCATAGTGTTGTTGTGTTCATTTTGATCATCACTATATGCAGGATGTTTGGCACCCCTGCTGGTTATAAAAAACTTTACAAAAAAAAAAATTTCACTGTAAACACGATGACTGAAGATAAAATTAATCCTTAGAACAAACAAAGAGATGGAGGTCATAAATTAAAGATATTAATGAGGATAAAATAGAGCTAAACTGGTAATTAAGAACAAACACGTCAGCTACTTGGCCTATAGCAGGAAACATTAGAAATTCAATTATAATTGTACAAATATTTACAGAAGCCGGGGGCGGGGGGCGCACTGTCACAGAATTGATCAAAGCAATTTTTACACAATTCTCCAGGTAAACAAGTATTAAACCGAACAGACAAAATGATTTATTTATTTGATAATTTGATATATATATATATATATATATATATATATATATATATATATATACTTGAAGGAGCGATCTAGCTGGGAAAATTTTTTAAAAAGCAACAGAATGGTGTGGGAAAAAAAAACAAAAAATTAAAACTCTACTCGGTAATACTCCACCTCTCCCATTCCAAGACTTCCTGTTCCTCCACTGATGCTGTTTTCCTGGTCCTAATAAAAGAAGACCCCAGAGCCACCATTACATGTCTCAATGAAAGTCAAACTAGCCAGGCCTTTCACTGGGAAGGAACAACCAAGGGAAGGGCAGTCCCCAAAGGGAGACCACCTATGCCAAGACATGGTATCCATCCACAGACAGCTGTTTCGGGGTATTTGCCCCTCATCAGTGTGGAGTAGGAATCTGGCTAGTGGGAGCAATGCCTAGTAGATGATTATTTAAGAAAAGATGATTGACCTCAGGGAGATCAACCATCATCACCACAGAGCCACCATCACGTGTCTCAACGTTCCCAGGGAGCTTTGTTTTAGTTTCACTAACGTTGAGACACGTGATGGTGGCTCTGTGGTGATGATGGTTGATCTCCCTGAGGTCAATCATCTTTTCTTAAATAATCATTCTACTAGGTATTGCTCCCACTAGCCAGATTCCTACTCCACACTGATGAGGGGCAAATACCCCGAAACAGCTGTCTGTGGATGGATACCATGTCTTGGCATAGGTGGTCTCCCTTTGGGGACTGCCCTTCCCTTGGTTGTTCCTTCCTGGTGAAAGGCCTGGCTAGTTTGACTTTCGTTGAGACATGTAATGGTGGCTCTGGGGTCTTCTTTTATTAGCATATTGCTTTTCCCAGGGAGCTTTGTTTTAGTTTCACTTACGTTGAGACACGTGATGGTGGCTCTGTGGTGATGATGGTTGATCTCCCTGAGGTCAATCGTCTTTTCTTAAGTAATTTTTCCTGGTCCTGACACACAGGAAGTGTGACCCTGATGACTAGTTACTGACCAGCCTCAGCCAGGGATGGATTGGCCATAGACCTTACAGGGAAATTTCCTGGTGGGCCAATGTCCAGGGGGCCGCCTAAGGCCTCCACATGGCCGGCCGGTGGAAGTTTTTTAGGGGTGTATTTTGTGCTGCTGGCAGTATATTGTGATGGACTGTGGTATTTGGCTCTGTTGGGGCGGTATAATGTGCCACAATATGGTATTGTTGGCCCTGCCTTCCATCAATTTGGACTTGACTACAAAATGAGGCCACTTTTAGTATTTTTCTCTAGGGCCACTTTAAGTTCTCAGTCCGCTCCTGGCCTCAGACAGTGGTCAAGAGGGATCCGGAAGTGTAAACTGTCAGGGGTTGGGCCCCAAGAATAATTTCCTCTCCTGGGCCTAAAGAAACAGCACTTTACCATGCTAAAAAAAATTGTTGGTAAGCCACATTTTCCATTTTTTTACCTAATAAGGACAAATTCACACATACTTTTTCAGTAGTGTTTTTTTTTGCACCCTTGCATTTTTAGTAGTGTTATTTGGTGTTTGTTGCATTTTTGGTGTAAAAATTTGATCTACTGATCTTAGCTATATAAGAAATAAAAAATATAGGGGTTCAACTTAACAGCACTTCCGATGATCAGCTGAATTATTTCCCCTTCTTTGTTTACCAGCCGCAGCACCATACTTTTCATAGTGGCCATGCCTGGTATTGCAACCCAATCCTATTTACCTGAATGGAACTGAGCTGTGCTGAGCTCAAATCAGCAGATCAGTGAAAAGTTGGACCCACTGAGCTGATATTGATGATCTAACTTAAGGTTAGCACATTAATTTTGTAGCTCCGGAGACCCCCTTTAATGAAACAATTTCTTTTTTTTTTTTGTTATTTATTATTGCTTTTGCATTATCATTAAAATATTATTAATTATTATTATTATTATTTGAATAATAATAATAATTAATTATAATAATAATTACAATTTATTTTTTGTTATTTATTATTGCTTTTACATTATCATTAAATTATTATTATTATTATGATTGTTATTATTACAACAATAACAATGATAATAATAATAACAATGGTAATAATAATAATAACAATAATAATATTAATAATTTAATTATAATGTAAAAGCAATAATAAATAAAAAATAAATCGGGATTATTATTATTATTATTATTATTATTATTATCATTGTTATTATTATTTGAATAAAACATAAATCGTAATTATTATTATTATTATATATTTTTAGAAATGATTGTTATATCATTCACTGAGAACCACTGGGTTTGTGATTAGCAGATTTTCATGACGCCACCCTAAAGACTAATTTAATAGGAACATGACACATTCTGACACACTACTACCACCACCACCAGGTGCAGCTGATGAAAGACTGACACAAATAATAATGGCATGTCACATGCCGGTGACACGTTTTAGGACACGACCGGTAATATATTCTTCATAAACCAATCTAAACACTTTTGATTACCGGCCAATTGTATCAGCCGGAGCAGACAATAAACCCGTGTGCCGAGCGAAGGGTCAGCGCTTCTGGTGACAGGTTTGGCACGGCAAAGTTGTTAAAAGTGAAGGGGAATCTTATTTGCTGGCAATTTTGTAGGCCTCGTTTTTTTGGGGGGGACTGTATAGCAAATTGACTCGAGCAGCTGAAATTGCATTTGGATCTGTTCCTCACGTGACGGGAATATAATCAGATATTCCTTAACCCAACGCCAGGTGCGATTTAGAGACAGAAATGAAAAGGCAGCGAGATATCAAAATGGAAAAATGCGCTGACCGAATTATGAGGCCATCACTGGAAAATACATTTTTTATTGGACTTGTAGTGGAAATGATTCCGAAATGAGAGATCCTGGGATTTGTATGACTCCGGGCTCCTTTAAATTAAAAATAACCAGATCAGAGGGTCAGACCTCAGCTACAAAGGCAATGATACCAGGATGAAGACTGATCACACTTTCTGCAAATTTAATTAAAGGGATTTTCTGTATTGAAAAAAAAGAGGTCTGTCTTGTTTTCGAGAAACAGCACCCCCTTTTTCATAGGTTATATCTGGTATTGCAGCTCTCAGGTCTTTTTCAGTTCTAGGTAATGCTTAAAAGGGTTGTCTGAGGACCTCTCACCCCTCCTGACATGTCTGCTTTAGTAACAATTTGCATTCCCCATGAAACAATAATTTTGGAGCATCTCCTATGATTCTATGTTGTGCCATTCCTTTATTATTCCTGCTAGAAGTTTACAAATACATTTCCAGTAGTCTGCAGTAAAGGTACTACTGAGTGTTACCAGCAGTGGGTGTGTCTGACTATGTCCAATCTGTGCTGATGGTATCAGGCTGAGCTCGGACACACACCTTCAACTGGTTACATCCATCTGTACCTTTACTGCAAGCTGACCATTCATAAACTTCTAGCAAGCTGTCAGTGAATGAGAACACTCTTGTTTTAATTCAGAGGCAGAATACCTTTCCATAGCTTGTCCAGTGTATCAGTCTGGAGTCCGGGCTGTTTAGCTCACAGAGCATTGTCTAGACTGGATACAACTGTGCTGGTTTGTTACAATGTATCAGTCTGGAGTCCGGGCTTTTTAGCTCACAGAGCATTGTCTGGACTGGATACAACTGTGCTAGTTTGTTACAATGTATCAGTCTTGAGTCCAGGCTGTTTAGCTCACAGAGCATTGTCTAGACTGGATACAACTGTACTAGTTTGTTACAATGTATCAGTCTGGAGTCCGGGCTGTTTAGCTCACAGAGCATTGTCTAGACTGGATACAACTGTGCTGGTTTGTTACAATGTATCAGTCTGGAGTCCGGGCTTTTTAGCTCACAGAGCATTATCTGGACTGGATACAACTGTGCTAGTTTGTTACAATGTATCAGTCTTGAGTCCAGGCTGTTTAGCTCACAGAGCATTGTCTAGACTGGATACAACTGTGCTAGTTTGTTACAATGTATCAGTCTGGAGTCCGGGCTGTTTAGCTCACAGAGTATTGTCTAGACTGGATACAACTCTGTTAGTTTGTTACAATGTATCAGTCTGGAATCCGGGCTGTTTAGCTCACAGAGCATTGTCTAGACTGGATACAACTGTGCTATTTTGTTACAATGTATCAGTCTGGAGTCCGGGCTGTTTAGCTCACAGAGCATTGTCTAGACTGGATACAACTGTGCTAGTTTGTTACAATGTATCAGTCTGGAGTCCGGGCTGTGTAGCTCACAGAGAATTGTCTAGACTGCAAAAAATGCTAATTGGAGGTGGACCAAAAATATAGTCGTGTGAATGGGGCCTAAGTCCTCTCTTTATCCACTTCGGCTTGAGCTGAAAAACCTGCAGGAAATTTTGCCTCAAAACCCCCTCTAAAAAGCTGCATGTGAACCTACCCTATTTATTTATTTATTTATTCATTTATCTATTTATTTATTTTCATTTTTACTTTTTCAAACTTTTTGAATGTTTCCAAATAAACATCTTTGCCTTCCAACATGGTAAATTGTTTTTTCGCTCTTTGTTGCTTTAGGTGCTTTCAACTTTAATGTAATATAATATAGTAAAAAAAAAATCCATCACATCGCGAAACGTTCCAGCAGCCTTGCCATTTGGCCTGTTGGCAACAGATTGGGCACAGTGCGGTACATGCTGGAGTGGTCACCGAGCCAAATCCCCAGCCTGGGAAGAGGATAAGCCTATTAAATCAACATCTAAGTGGCATCAGGGGCGCTAAAACCTGGCAGGGCAGAAGCGGCGCCGCAAACCGCACTCGTTCGGCTGTCAATTACCATTTCAATTTAGGGCAAACGCAAATGTCATCACTTCTGTCTGCAGTAATTACAACTTTGGATAAACATTGATCGGAAGGAATCCAAAGAGGATTTGGCATCTAAATGACTTCAAGGTGTCTAATGATGCCCCAAGGAAGAGCCCTGCAGTCTGTATAACATAAAATTATAGAATAATTTCCACCTTGTAGCTATTTTTTTATTGTTTTAATTAATTAGCAATTAAAAAAAAAATCGCCACGTTTGCAAATTGCTTTTCAAAAAGTCTACCCATGTGGTGTATACAGCTCCTATGCGGCCCGACGGGTCTGATCCTGCAGTCGTATTCCCGCCTCTTACTTTCTGCTCCCTGGTGAATATCGAGGGCTGATGAAGGGCAGTATGACAGCCAGATCAGACTACATTCCGCTTGTTTGTTGTCTGTAACCATGGAGACACATAGCTGTGCATAGGAGCTGTATACACACAAACAATAGGATTTTTTTAATCCAGGCTGCCTACAAAACTTCATTTTTCTATTTCACTTGCATTGATTCAATTAAAAATAAAAGATTTACCTCCTTTAAAGGGGTTCTCCGAGTTATATATATTGATGACCTATCCTCAGGATAGGTCATCAATATCAGATTGGCGGGGGTCCGACACCTGGCACCCCCGCCGATCAGCTGTTTGAAGAGGAGGCACGCGCCGTATCAGCGCTGCCTCCTCTTCACTGTTTACATGCAGGCCGACACGGGGGTAGTGGTGAGCAGGTGTAATTACACCTAACCGTCCCATTCATTTCTATGGGAAGAATCGCTCCTATACAAGTCTATGGAAGCGATTCTTCCCATAGAAATTAATGGGGCAGTGAGGTGTAATTACATCTTCTCACCACTACCCCCGTTATGGCCAGCATGTAAACAGTGAAGAGGCGGTGCTGATACGGCGCGTGCCTCCTCTTCAAACAGCTGATCGGCGGGGATGCCGGGTGTCGGACCCCCGCCAATCTGATATTGATGACCTATCCTGAGGATAGGTCATCAATATATATATAACTCAGAAAGCCCCTTTAAAGGAGGTAAATCTTTTATTTTTAATTGAATCAATGCAAGTGAAATAGAAAAATGAAGTTTTGTAGGCAGCCTGGATTATAAAAATCCTGTGGTGTTTGACCCCCGCCGATCTGATATTGATGACCTATCCAGAGGATAGGTCGTCAATATATATAACTCGGAAAACCCCTTTTAGGACTGCATGCATGCGTTTTATCAGCAGTCCTATGTAAATAGACAGATGAAATTGTTGTATCCCCATTGTGTATATGTATATGTATATATATATATATATATATATATATATGTATATATCTTTATATATATAATTTATTTTTTTATTTTTTGGGTGCATACAACAAGATTTACTCAATTACCTCAACAAACTTAGCTCTGCTACATCTTCATAGAAATACAAGTTAGATATGAGAATCTCCATGCAGTTGCACCTTACACGCTAAGCTCTGATACAGTTTTATATACACAGTGGATACAAAAGACCAATTCTAATCTGCTATTCCTGACAAAATCAGCTATGCTACATCTGTATATATGTGTCAATTACATTTGACCAACTCTTTGCAGCACTACCTGACAAACTCATCGTTGATACATTGCTATATATACAATATATAGATATGACCTACTCCATGTTGCTGCACCTGCCTAACTCAACTCTGCTATAATTGACTAATAAACTCTGTGCTTTTATACCATGACAAAATCAATACTGCTACATCTGTGTATACATGCAAGTTGCATTTAACTAACTCTGTGCAGGACTATGTGACAAACACATCTCTACTGCACTACTATAGATCAGGGATGCCCAACCTGAGGCCCTCCAGCTGTTGAAAAACTACAACTCCCAGCATGCCTGAACAGCCTACAGCTCTCAGCCTACAACAGGGCATGGTGGGAGTTATAGTTTCACAACAGCTGGAGGGCCACAGGTTGAGCATCCCTGCTATAAATACATTGGTTACATATGAAAAACTCTGCCTACCTATATCATCCATCATTCTGTATCTGTATTTATCTGCCAGTTACCTATAACAAACTCTGTGCTTTTATACCATGACAAACTCAGCCCCACTACATACAGTATGTATATACATGCAAGTAACTAACACTGTGCAACATTATGTGACAAACTCATCTTTACTGCATTGCCATATATATATGATGGCTACATATGAGAAATTCTGCCTATACCATTCAAACTCAGCTCTGCTGCATCTGTATATATTTGCCAGTTACTAATAACAAACTCTTTACTTTTATACCATGACAAACTGAACCCTGCTGCATCTGTATGTATGTGCAAGTTGCATTTGACCAATCCAGCACTTGACAAACTCATTCCTTCTGCATTGATATATATATATATGATGGTGACATATGAGAAACTCTGTCTACCTGTACCATCCAAACTCTGCTCTGCTGCATCTCTCTATACCAGCCAGTTACATATTAAAATACTTAAAGGGGTATTCCCATCTCACATATTGGGGGCATATCACTAGTATATGCCCCCAATATGTGATAGGCGCACCTATTTCTAAAATTAAGCCCACAAAGTGAAGGAGAGCGGATGACGCATTGGCGGTCGCCCTCCATTAATTTCTTGGGGACTGCCGTAAAGCGCTTGTCTATTTCCGTCAGCCCCATAGAAGTGAATGGAGTGGTGGCCCCACTTGCGCTCTCCTTCACCTCATGGGCTCAGTTATAGAGATAGGTGTGGGTGCTATATGCCCCCAATGTATGAGATGGGACAAGCCCTTGACAAACTCAGCCCTGCTACATCTGAATTTGTGTGCTGGTTACATACAAGCTTTATTAGTGTTATAAGCTGTACATTCAGAAAACTAATCCCTGACTCTTTCTTACAAAGCACATTCTTTAATTAATCAATACTTGCTCCAGGGCTGATATTGACCGGCAGGAATGAGAATCTGATGAATTTATAGCAGTTATAAGACCGGCCTGATAATAAAACGGTACACGCCACTTCATTCTGGTGATGTCACCCCACATGTATACAAGTCCAGGGGGATCAGTACACGCATTTGTAAGAACATTGCCCCTAATATTTAAGAAAACACAGCAAATATAATTTTGGCGCTGCCCAGTTTAGACACATCTTCATCCAGCTTATTCTGAGTTAAATCCTCTATTCAGGAGACCCTTCTGTGTGGCGAGTTGTTATAAAGGGCGTCTCTCGCTCTGGAGGACCTGTCCTGTCCTGTATTACGCAGAATACCCATTGATGTGAATGGACACTATGTAATGCTTCATTTCCCCTGTGGTGGCGCTGCAGAGAAACTGAACACTTGCCGCCAGGTTTCCCCACAGATCACAGCGGATCGCTGGAGGTCCCAGCAGGAGGACACTTTGTTATCAAGTTATTATCAAGGGACCCTTCTAACTTGAAGGGATTGTCCACAGTGGAGAACCCCTTTAAATATTGTATTCTGCCGAGGTTTTCTTTGCTGACGTTCAGAGGGGTGAAGATCCAGAATTCCAAGATGCCTGAGTCACAATATGGGGACAGGGGAGGGATCACAGAGTAATGAGACACCTGCCATTCAGGAGTTTGGGAAAGTTGAGTGATGTCCTACTATGGAAATATTAAAGGGCATCTGTCAGCAGTTTTGTGCCTATGACACTGGCTGACCTGTTACATGTGCACTTGGCAGCTGAAGGCTTCTGTGTTGGTCCTATGTTCGTATGTACCCGCATTGCTGAGAAAAATGATGTTTTACTATATGCAAATGAGCCTCTAGGAGCAACGGGGGCGTTACCATTACACCTAGAGGCTCTGCTCTCTCTGCAACTGCAGCGCCCTCTGCTCTTTGATTGACAGGACCAGGAAGTGTATAAGTGATCACGCCTGCCTGCCTGAAGTAAGGGCCCCATAACAAGGATCACACCAGGCCCCCCACACAGAACAGAAGGGTTTCTGCCTAAACCCCTTTCAATGACCCTTGGGCCATTTTTCCACTACCTTGTTTGCTAAAAGCTGTTCCTTTAGAGGGTAGAGTCCTGACCAAGTTTTCACCCCCAGTAGAAGAGGAGATGATCCCAACTGGGCCCCCTCCTGCCCTGGGCCCCACAGCAGTCACATGGTCTGCCGCTATGGTAGTTACGCCCCTGTGTACTGCCTAGAAGATATGACATAGTAGTCAAGCAATTTGATACATTAACTACAGCACATGCTATTATACCGAGAACAGAGGATATACACCTCACATAACACAGAATACATGTTGTATCACCTAGAACGATGCTCCTCAACTCCAGTCCTCAGGGCCCACCTGCTGGTCATGATTTGAGAGTATCCCACAGAATAAATACCTGATGCATTGACACCAATTATATCATCTGCTCAATACTAAGGAGATCCTGAAAACATGACCGGCAGATGGGCCCTGAGGACTGGGGATGAGGAACCCTGACCTAGAACAATGTTCCTCAACTCCAGTCCTCAGCGCCTATCTGCCGGTCATGATTTGAGAGTATACCACAGAATGAATACCTGATGCATTGACACCAATTATATCACTTGCTCAATACTACGGAGATCCTGAAACATGACCAACAGGTGGGCCCCGAGGTCTAGAGTTGAGGAACACTGATCAACAACATATGATGCATTGGCCAAAACACCTCATTCATTGCCTACAAATGATATACCTAGAACCCATTCTGTACACGTTGATATATTACCTGGAAAATATAAACTTCTTCATCTTTGGTCAGAGAAAGTCCTGCTGGTTTTATAGTGACTGACTGACGGGTTGAATGCACTTTTTCCGTTTTAGATACCTCCACCGTCCTGTATACTTCCTGACTGCACTCACTCAATTTCACACCTGATTCACCACCGGAAGAATTATCTATGTTCCCTTCACCCACAGACGCTATAGAGGGCGAGATATACATCAGCCATTGTTGGAATTAATGTTCTATGCTGGGTCATCAGTTCTCCATAGACACATTACTGTCAGACGACCTTAAGATGTAATAGAAGTGAATTAAGATGGACTTCCCAGGATGGACCGTGCAGTGTTCTCCCACCTTGTAGGCCCAGTTCATGGTCAGCAATATGTAGAAGAGCCGAGTTTGTTATGTGGCTCATCTTATGGAAATATCATAACGTGTCATCAGGAGTTTAGTACAGGATTGCAGGTATATACCAGTAGTTATTATTCTATGTGGAACCTCACACAAACACAGATGTGGTCTTTGTTTGGATTCAAACCCTGGACTCCTGAACACTAGTGCTAACCAATTCATAGCTCATGTCAGGGTACAATCCAAGGCTAGCCTTATATATGAGATACATGTCAGCGGAACAAACATTTCCTCCCATCCCCCCTACACATGCATGCTCAGAGACAGTAGAGTATGCTGCTGCCAGACTCATCTAGAAGTGTATGATCTCACCAAGAACAAAGGGATTGGGCATATTAAACTCCAACAGCCCGATCTGTGAAGGTTCTCATTCTTCCAGGTCATGGTATATCAGCAGTAATATGTTAGAGCAACTAGATTTGTATTCTCTCTTGAAGACGTTTCACTAGTCATCCAACTGGCTTTCTCAATTAGATTGACTTATATGAGGAATCTTTGGCATTAAATACTGGTGACTCATGCTTCAGTCAGTAAAGTATCTAAATCTCAAAGGGGTTTTCCGGGATTTTACTACTAATGACCTATCCTCAGGATAGGTCATTAGTATCTGATTGGTGGGGGTCCGACACCTGGGACCCCCGTCGATCAGCTGTTTGAGAAGGCACCGGTGCTCCCGTGAGCGCCGTGGCCTTCTCTTAGCTTTTCTTAGGCCAGTGGCGTCACGTTCATCAGTCACATGGCCTGGGAGCAGCTCAGCCCCATTCGAGTGAATGGGGCTGAGCACGATACCAAGGACAACCACTATACAATGTATGGCGCTGTGCTTGGTAAGCTGTGAGAAGGTAGTGGCGCTCACAGGAGCTCTGGTACCTTCTCAAACAGCTGATAGGCGGGGGTCCCAGGTGTCAGACCTCCACCGATCAGATACTGATGACCTATCCTGAGGATAGGTCATCAGTAGTAAAATCCTGGAAAACCTTTAGGCACATAGGGCTTTAGACACAGAGGAAGACTGGTTCAAAAGAGGTGTGAAAGAAGCGATTTATGTTAAACTGGAGCAACCAAGCTTGAATACAGGTCATTGTCTGCCAAATACAATGCTGTTCTAACACCTCTCTCAAGGCAGTTTAATCACACCTATTAGCTTCAGTCATGCAAATGCAGTCAACATTTTACCTGCATGAGGTCCTTGATCTCATGTTAATTATAATGAACAGATTACACTGACTGAATCATGAGTCACCAGTACTTAATGCCGGAGATTCTTTGTATAACCAATTCCAATTGAGAAAGCCAGTCAGATAACTAGTGAAAGGTCTTCAGGACAAAATACAACACGTCCAATTGCTCTGACTTATTATTACTGATGCAACTGCCAGATCCTTATCTATCCTGCCACTGGCAAAGAGTTGGGAGGCCCCCATATACAGCTAGCCAATCCTGCTGAAAGCAACTGTTTTGGCTGATATGCATCATTGTCTGGCCAGCCATGGACTTTGTGTTAAGAGAACATGATTTTTATGATTGTATTTCACTTATTTGGGGTCAAAAATTATTTTTTTAATCAGTCTTCACTAAAAATATTTAGCAGTTTTTTTCTAGCTGTGTGAATCCTACTTTCACTTTGTGCAGTTCATCTAATAAACCTTATCTTTAAATTACCTAAAGGTCATAAACACTTATTTAAGTCCTATTCTTATCAGTAAGATAATTGAATTGAGCTATAATGAGTGTTTAGGAGGTCAGAGATCAGAGATAAGGAGCCAGTACAAATACATAGCAGCTACTACAGAATCTCAAGATTGTACAGAGAAAGGTGCTCAAAATTTGTAATAAAGACCAACTGAAAAAATGATTTAGGCTCCTATCCGTCAATATATTTCACCGGCCTGAAATGGCTGACAACAGGGGACATTAGATCCATCCGTCTGCTCTCCACCATGTATATGCTGATATTGGAGAGAAAAGGTCTGAGTCATTTTTTAATAAGAGCTTCTCTTCGCCGAGCACATTCCGCACTCAGTATATCTATAGACCTTCACGTAGAATCGCTCTGCCCAATTCTGGATAACTGCTCTGAGGTTATTGCTTGTGTTTTCTACTCTCCATGTAGGTGCTATCTAGAAGTTCACCCGTCACTTGCCACAGGGTGTAATATAAAGTATATGACATAAACAGCGTCATACCACAGATAGGGGAGCGTGACCTTGTGTAACAGGAGCTACCAAATTCACCTATGCGCTCACAATAATGGAGCCATGCAGTGACACTTTAGAATCTGTCTAAGGGAAACTTAGACAGATTCCCTTTATGCTAGTTTTATGTAAACTGCTGTAAAGAAAAACTGTCTCTGTTGCCCATAGCAACCGATCAGAGTCCACCTTTCTTTTTTCAGAGCTCCTTTGGAAAATGAAAGGTGACATCTGATTGGTTGCTATGGAAACGTAGAAAGGTTCCCTTTACGCTATTTTTATATAAACTGCTGGTAAGGAAAACTTGCCCATGGCAACCAATGAAATTCCACCTTTAATTTTTCAGAGCTCCTTTGTTAAAGGAAAGGTGGAATCTGATTGGTTGCTATGGGAAACTTAGACAGATTCCCTTTATGTTAGTTTTATGTAAACTGCTGTAAAGGAAAACTAGCTTTGTTGCCCTTAGCAACCAGAGTCCACCTTTCATTTTTCAGAGCTCTTTTGGAAAATGAAAGGTGAAATCTGATTGGTTGTGTCAGAGTAGTTCAGGATTCAGGCAGATTTCAGTCAGTTGTTACGGCCGGAGAAAAACTTAGACAGAGACAACAGCTCTAACCAAGAAAGTCTGGGGTGGGTCCCCAAGACTACCTTTATTTATACCACATGAATATAGGATTAGATAGGCGGATTAAATGACGTTACATTCACTAAAATTAAGCAAAAGGTTACAAATAGAGATGAGCGAACGTGCTCGAAACGAACATTGTACCGCTCGGCTCCCCTGCGCTCGCATGGGCGCAGGCAGCCGCTTCCGTCCTCCTGAAAGTACCAAAAAAGATCACATTTAGCATTTCCCAGAATTATAGAACATTTCTTGCAAAATAACAACATTAATTGCCACATCTGCAGTTCTCATGGCCTTAGGTTTACTCCCAACCACACTTCTTCCTGTCACCCTTGAGTTTCAATACAGTATCCTTTTACTCCTACATGTCATCCGAGGCCCTATGTTCTAATTTAGTTGACCATTGTTTGTAGCTTGGTTTCCGTGGAATTCATGATACATGTCACACTTAGTTTATACCATTAAATAAGATTATACATTGAACATTACTCTCACAGTTGCTATGGGAAACTAAGCTAGTCTTCTTTTACACCAGGGTTGATCAGTATCCATAGCAGCTTAGAACACCAAAATTTTGATGGAACTGCTTCACGCTGTCCAATATCTACTTCAAACTTCTGCTTCACTTTTATGGCTCCTTCCACTCCCCTTTTTGTGTTGCCTTAGGGAGGGGGAGGCAAAAACAAGCCTGTGTGCCATGGAGAGGCAGTCTACTGTGGGCTTAAGGATGGGCGATATCAAAAATATTCCCACGACGTTAAGAAATTTATCACGATAAATACCCACTGGTAACACCCAGTTGGACCTTTATTGCAGACTGCTACCATTTATAGTAGGGAGAATAGATGAATGCACCACACAGAGTCATAAGGAAAGAGAATCCAGAATTATTATGAAGGCACATAGTTATCAAAACAGACATGTCAGGAGAGGTGACTGCTCCTCTTTTACTACTATGAGCTTTCTACGGAAATCGTCCAGTCAAATGATTCATGTTGAGTTAGACGCCACGCAGATTAATTTATGACTTGCACTAATCTCAGCTTGATTTATTAATTTATAAGGTACACAGCAGCATGAGACATACCATCGGCAGATCCCGGCTCCGGACTGATGAATCACCTACAGTATTAGAATGGCGACTGTTGGGAAATTTGCGCTGTTTACATTACTGACAGCAAAGGACGGGATGTCGTCTGAGTATCTGGAGGCAGAGCTGTCATGATTTATTGCCGTCTGAGGAAACTTTATTACCTGAATGCAGTCCCACTTATGGCTCATATCCATGTCATGCATACTAAAGCACTCCACTAGAAACATCTATATATGGACAATTATTCATCAAATTCTGACCTAATGGTGAATTTTCTGCCTCTTCATTCTGCCCATGTAAATATGCCGCCGATCACCCGATGAACGAGTGAAACGCTCGTCCGTTGGGTGAAACTGTCATTCGTGCAGGCACCTAGATTATCTTTTCTAGGCAGCAGATCGTGGTCTAAGCAGCCATCTGCTGCCCAGAAACAATACAGCTGTAGGAGGATGAGCGATCAGAATAGTGATCCTTCATCCTCATATTATAATATAATTGCAATATAATATATATAATATATTTGCAAGAGCGATAACTTGTTCTCATACTGTGAAGGCGATGGCTGCATGTAAATGAATGAGCAGCCGACTGAACGTTTCATCTGCAAGTCTAAATCCACCTTTATCAAAACTGATAAGATTGCCTAAATATGCCCATTTACTATGGGCAACTAACTGGCTAAGTTGCCGATAGCAAACAATAAAATTCCACCTTTGATTTTCAGAGCTCCTTTAAAAAATAAAAGTTAGAATCTGATTGGTTGCTATGGGCAACTAAGCCAGTTTTACTTTGCACCAGTTTTGATAAATCTCCCTCTATAGCATTTTGTGCTGTGTATTCTGCACATGGACTCCTTCAAATAAGGTACTGGATGTCTTCCATGTTTTACTGTTTACAAGAAAGCACTTTCTAGCTATCCATAAGGCCTGGTATTTTTCTGCAATAGAGTGGTGAGCAGACTTCATACAAGCTCCTGTTTACTATAATAGTACCTTCATGTACAAGAATGTAACTACTATAATACTGCTTCCTATGTACAATAGTATGAGTAGTATAATACTGACTCCTATGTACTGTACAAGAATATAACTACTATAATACTGCCTCCTATGTACAAGAATATAACTACTATAATACTGCTCCTATCTACAAGTATATAACTACTATAATACTGCTCCTATGTACAAGAATATAGCTACTATAATACTGCTCCTATGTACAAGAATATAACTACTATAATACTGCTCCTATCTACAAGTATATAACTACTATAATACTGCTCCTATGTACAAGAATATAGCTACTATAATACTGCTCCTATGTACAAGAATATAACTACTCCCTCCTATGTCAAGTAATAACTACTTATACTGCTGCCTATCTACAAGAATATAACTACTATACTGCTCCTATGTACAAGAATATAACTACTATAATACTGCCTCCTATGTACAAGAATATAACTATAATACTATGCCTCCTATGTACAAGAAGAATAACTACTATAATACTTGCCTCCATGTACAAGAATATATACTACTATAAACTGCTCCTATGTACAAGAATATAAACTACTGCTATGTACATATAACTACCTCCCTATGTACAAGAATATAACTACTATAATACTGCTCCTATTAATTACAAGAATATAACTACTATAATACTGCTCCTATGTACAAGAATATAACTTACTATAATACTGCTCGCAAGAATATAACTACTATAACTATGTACAAGAATATAACTACTATAATACTGCCTCCTATGTACAAGAATAAACTATAATACTGCTCCTACAAGAATATAACTACTATATACTGCTTCCTATGTACAAGAATATAACTAAACTACTATAATACTGCTCTATGTACAAGAATATAACTACTATACATCATGTACAAGCTATATAAACATGCTTCCTATGTACAAGAATATACTACTATAATATAATTGCTTGTACAAGAATATAACTACTATAATACTGCCTCCTATGTACAAGATATAACTACTATAATACTGCTGCCTATGTTACAAGAATATACTTACTATATACTGCTTCCTACTGCTTCCTATGTACAAGAATATAACTACTATAATACTGCTCCTATGTACAAGAATATAACTACTATAATACTGCTCCTATGTACAAGAATATAACTACTATAATACTGCTCCTATGTACAAGAATATAACTACTATAATACTGCTCCTATGTACAGTCATGGCCAAAAGTTTTGAGAATGATACAAATATTAATTTTTACAAAGTCTACTGCTTCAGTTTTTATAATGGCAGTTTGCATACACTCCAGAATGTTATAAAGAGTGATCAGCTTAACAGCAATTACTTGCAAAGTCAATATTTGCCTAGAAAATGAACTTTATTCTCCAAAACACATTTCAACATCATTGCAGCCCTGCCTTAAAAGGACCAGCTAACATCGTTTCAGTGATTGCTCCATTAACACAGGTGTGGGTGTTGATGAGGACAGGGCTGGAGATCAATCTGTCATGATTAAGTAAGAATTACACCACTGGACACTTTAAAAGGAGGCTGGTGCTTGGCATCATTGTTTCTCTTCTGTTAACCATGGTTATCTCTAAAGAAACACGTGCAGTCATCATTGCACTGCACAAAAATGGCCTAACAGGGAAGAGTATCGCAGCTAGAAAGATTGCACCTCAGTCAACAATCTATCGCATCATCAAGAACTTCAAGGAGAGAGGTTCCATTGTTGCCAAAAAGGCTCCAGGGCGCCCAAGAAAGACCAGCACCGCCAGGACCGTCTCTTAAAAGTGTTTCAGCTGCGGGATCGGGCTACCAGCAGTGCAGAGCTTGCTCGGGAATGGCAGCAGGCAGGTGTGAGTGCATCTGCACGCACTGTGAGGCGGAGACTCTTGGAGCAAGGCCTGGTCTCAAGGAGGGCAGCAAAGAAGCCACTTCTCTCCAGAAAAAACATCAGGGACAGACTGATATTCTGCAAAAGGTACAGGGAGTGGACTGCTGAGGACTGGGGTAAAGTCATTTTCTTTGATGAAACATTCATGTGTGGGGTTGCTTCTCAGCCAAGGGAATCGGCTCTCTCACAGTCTTGTCTAAAAACACAGCCATGAATAAAGAATGGTACCAGAATGTCCTCCGAGAGCAACTTCTCCCAACCGTCCAAGAGCAGTTTGGCGATCAACAATGCCTTTTCCAGCATGATGGAGCACCGTGCCATAAAGCAAAGGTGATAACTAAATGGCTCAGGGAACAAAACATAGAGATTTTGGGTCCATGGCCTGGAAACTCCCCAGATCTTAATCCCATTGAGAACTTGTGGTCAATCATCAAGAGACGGGTGGACAAACAAAAACCTACAAATTCTGACAAAATGCAAGCATTGATTGTGCAAGAATGGACTGCTATCAGTCAGGATTTGGTCCAGAAGTTGATTGAGAGCATACCAGGGAGAATTGCAGAGGTCCTGAAGAAGAAGGGTCAACACTGCAAATATTGACTTCCTGCATTAACTCATTCTGTCAAAATAAGCTTTTGTTACTCATAATATGATTGCAATTATATTTCTGTATGTGATAAAAACATCTGACAAACATAAAAACCAGAGGGCAGCAGATCATGTTAAAATATAATATTTGTGTCATTCTCAAAACTTTTGGCCATGACTGTACAAGAATATAACTACTATAATACTGCTCCTATGTCCAAGAATATAACTACTATAATACTGCCTCCTATGTACAAGAATATAACTACTATAATACTGCTCCTATGTACAAGAATATAACTACTATAATACTGCTCCTATGTACAAGAATATAACTACTATAATACTGCTCCTATGTACAATAATATAACTACTATAATACTACCTCCTATGTACAAGAATATAACTGCTATAATACTGCTCCCTGTACAAGAATTATATACTACTATAATACTGCTCCTATGTACAAGAATATAACTACTATAATACTGTCCTATTGTACAAGAATATAACTAACTGCTCTATACAAGAACTACTATACCTATGTACAAGAATATAGTACATATACCTCCTATGTAATAATAATAATACCTTAGTACATAGAATAACTACTATAATACTATCTCCTATGTTACACAGAATATAACTACATTATAAATACTACCTCCTATAATACAAGAATATAAACTACTATAAATACTGCTCCTATGTGACAATGAATATAAACAACTATAATACTGCTCCTATGTACAAGAATATAACTACTTATAATACTTGCTCCTATTTGTACAAGAACTATAACTACTATAATACCGCTCCTATGTACAAGAATATATACTACTATACATACTACCTTCCTATGTACAGTTAATAACTACTATAATACATGCTCCTATTTACATACAAGAATATAACTACTATAATACTGCTCCTATGTACAAGAATATAACTACTATAATACTGCTCCTATGTACAAGAATATAACTACTATAATACTGCTCCTATGTACAAGAATATTAACTACTATAATACTGCTCCTATGTACAAGAATATGGAGGATTTTTCCTTTGTCTTTAACATTCTTCTATTACATTTTATTGGTGTTTTATTTACGTAACAATAAGTATAAACTCTGTTAAATACTTTTGCCCATTTTCCCGTGTTGCCGTCTTTACTCATTGTACACAGCTCCAGTGACATTATAAATAGCGCACTATAAAACTACGTTCTCATATCCTACATTAAAAAAAAGGAGCTCCATAATCAATTACAAAAGGAATGGTAAATTTTAAACTAAAATGCTGAGTCGGGAAGAGTTGGATTGGAGCCTAATTAAATTAAGCAATTCCAGTCTAATATTTTATTGGTTTCTCGCACTATAATTATGCAAATAGATTCTTTACTCTTGCTCAGCACGGAATCATTAATTGTGAGTGCAGCAAAACAACGGACAAAATATTTAAGTCGATGAAATGACAAAATAAGCAAGAATCTTGGAGGCTGTCAGCGGGCTGATTATGTATAGTAACCCATCCATCTATTGGAAATGACCCCTTTACTGCCACCAAAAATATCAAAGGGACTGCTCCGAGCGGATCTGAACGACGCCTCTGGGACTCCCAGCCTGATAAATGGCTACAAAAGCCATAAAACAATTTACATTTAATAGTGCTACAAAAATAAAATAGGGAACGTTCCTCTCCAGCATCACACATGAAGATCTACACATGTATCTGAAGCGGAGAAGAAGGGTTGTTCCCTCCAACAGGATCAGAGCAGAGAATTTAAAGGGATTGTACAGAATTGTAAAAAAAACATGGCATTCATCCATGGCATGCAGTTAAACTCTGAGCTGCAATACCATGACCAACCTATGGACGGGTGTGGCGCTGTTTCCTGAAAAAGAGCACCTATTTTATTTTACGCCTAGACAACCCCTTGTATTACCTTGGCTTCTGGTTGCATAGTAATGGTAAACAAATTCTATGTAGGTAGCTACCTAGGCTTCGGCACCATCTTAGGCAGTTGTAGGTCTAAGTAGGGTCATATCTTCGTAAGGTCGGAAGATTTTGCTTATTGCAGCTCTGTGATTGGTTGTCAGTCAAGAGGTAGCTCTAGAGCAGGGATGCCCAACCTGTGGCCCTCCAGCTGTTGCAAAACTACACCTGCCAGCATGTCTGGACAGCCTACAGCTATTAGAGAATGCTGGAAGTCATAGTGTTGCAACAGTTGGAAAGCCGGAAGGTTAAGCATACCTGCTTTAGAGGTAACAGTCGGACTCGAGCCCTCATGCCTGATGGGGTCCAACACACTAGTATTGAATGGCACATGGTAGGTGGAGGAAGTTACACTTCTGAAGCCAGGTAAGTGCACAATTGGCTTAATGGAAGGACTATTAAAATCCATAAAGGTGGTCATACCCATTAGACAAACACTGGTCGATCTAATCTAATGTGTACTAGATGTTCGCCCAACGTTCATTCACCCGACATTCATTCTTGGAGAAAAGGATCAGACGTGTCGACTTTCAGGATGCCCAATCTTTTCTTTTTCTCAAGAGTGATAACGGCTCGCTCACCTCTATCTAGAGAGAACACATGAACGATCAGCTCAACAATGGCTTTACACATTACATAAATGTCAGCCAAAACTGTCTATTTCATTGGATAAAGAAGAATCTTCTTATCAGAGACTGTATTTGTGAGCTATCCCCTCTCTTCTAATTGTAGCTGTGTCATGTGACCAACTCCCTGACCTCCAACTGACCCAGGACAGGAAGCCAGTCACTTCTCTATTCATTCCTATGAGACTGAAAGCGAAGCTCCCATAGGAATGCATAGAAAATTAGACTTCCTGTCCACAAATAAGATGCTGAGTCTGATTGCTGGTCACATGATAAAGATGAGAAACATCTTGGAGGGTAATAATCTTACAGGTTATAGTTACTAGAGAGGGGTCGTTGATCCAGGGAGTTATTCTGATTGCCTGATTGGAGTCGGGAAGGAATTTTTTTCCCTAGTGGGGAAAACTGGCTTCTACCTCACAGGGTTTTTTTGCCTTCCTCTGGATCAACTTGTAGGAAAACAGGCCGAACTGGATGGACAGATGTCTTTTTTCGGCCTTATAAACTATGTTACTATGTTAGATATAACTCACAAATACAGACACGTAAGAAAATGACATTCAATACAGATTACATCATGTCTATTTCTAGCAGGTCAAGGAGTAACATTTTTTTTGCGGGAGTTCTTCTTTAAGGCCAACTATTGAATATGTATTGGATCTTTAGATGATGGGGTTAAGAGTTTCAGGCATATTGAATTTCAGTGTGTCGATACTTTATTCTTGAGGTGGATAAGCAGCTCCCTGTACCACATGCCAAGACACCAGACCACGGTAGGTATAGATTTTGCTTTGAAACCCGGGAGTTTCAAATTCTTCCTAGTAACTACTGTAAATAAGATTCATGTTTGGCCCCAAGTCCTGCAGATTTGTTGGTCATTTGCTTCTACCCCCTAAGCCTTGGGACAATCCCATATCATACATAGGTTCTCCTCCTCGATGTTGACTTCTTAGAGGGTTGGCTGCTATGAGAATATCAATGCCATGTCCTAAAGGACATCGTTGCAGGAAAATAAGGCTAAACAAGGTTCCTTCTGTAATTTATGGATGTCCAAGTTACGAAAAAGTCATTAGGGTCAACATGGCGAAGGAGATCATAGAGGTAATCCAAGAAGAGATCTTCCTATTGTTAACTGAACCAGGGGGGGATTTATAATGTCAAAATCTAGACAACTACTGACCTCACTTCGAGCCTTCTATGTGCACACTTACAGCTCGAAGAACCAATAAGCTATTAGAAGAACCAACAATATGTCTTAGGAGACATGTATCAGAAGAAGAATCAACAACATGTCTGACTGCAGTGGGTCTGCTGTATCTATACTGCAAATCCTGCTCCGCCCGACTTTTTTCCGAAAACAAAATAATGAGACTCTGAGAAAATGTAACGATTCCTGTTCGGATGTAAAATGCTTGAAGCATGAACTAAGCCAATTTATCTTCATCGTCAGCTAATTTTTGGAGACAGCGGACATGTTTCTTCATTTGTAGAGCTTGACATCTTTAAGACATGGGTTGCCTTAGCCTCCATTTCGGTTTGCAGACAGAAAGAAGACAAAGCGTGGATGGGAATGCAAAGGGCAGGAGTAAATAAATCATGAATATCAATGGAAAATAAGCATCACAAATCTTCGGATGCAAAGAACAGGGGCAAAAATTTCCAAAATAGAAAGTCGGGTTCTTATGTTGCATGAGCCTTGCTTCTATGACTTTTTATAGCTCATATAGTAGGGGGTTTCAGGGTCATTTTGATTTTTGTATTGTAGCTGAGGATGAAAAGTCATATCATCAAGGCAACCAGAGCATAAATGGCGCTGGTTCCTACCCATACCGGCCCATATTTCCATTGAAGTTGGGCAGGGCAATTTGACCCACCTGAATTTGTTCTTCTCTACCTTGTTAAAGGGGTTGTCCGAGTTATGAAAAAAAATATATATAGTACTGTAAATCTGATGGGCAGCAATATATAACTAAGTTAAAGGGGTTGTCCGGGTTCAGAGCTGAACCCGGACATACCTTTCAATTCACCCAGGCAGCCCGCCTGAACAGGGCATCGGAGCATCCTATCCTAATTAGCGCAGGGCAAAGGAATTTAGCCCGGTTCCGGTGACGTACCGGGCTCTGCCAGGCGGAGGCTTCCGCCCGGCAGTGAGCCCGGTGACGTCATCGGTGCTGATGGGTGGGCTTTAGCGCTGCCCTAGCCATTCAAATGGCTAGGGCAGCGCTAAAGCCGGCCCATTATGGCCGGTGACGTCACCGAACTCACTGCCGGGCGGAAGCCTCCGCCCGGCAGTGAATGTTTACAAACAAAAGAGCCCTTGCCCTGCGCGATCCAGTGCAGGGCAAGGGAGGGCATTGGAGCATGAGATGCTCCGATGCCCTGTTCAGGAGGGCTGCCGGAGTCAAAACCTGGGTATGTCCGGGTTCAGCTCTGAACCCGGACAACCCCTTTAAGCACGTTTTAGGCAAAAAATATCTATATTTCCTCATTTTCCCTTGTTCTCTTCTGGCCTTTGTTTACCTGCAATAATAACAATCTCTCCCCCTACCCCTGCTCTGCAAAGGGAGTGAATAAGTCTGCCCTGAGTGATATTTCTGACTGCTAGGATACTCAGCAGCATGTTATATGTGTAGGACTACAAGTCCCAGCTGTACAATGACATTACTGATACACACAGGAACTTCCCCCTACCTTTCTTGTGAAATATTCTACAGATCTCCTCCAGTGTCAGCAATGTTTCCAGTGTCCGATTACGTGTCTTCATTGCCTGTAGCTACTGTTGTAAAGCTTTGAGCCCTGTGTGTGTTCTGGCTGAAGGGGTTAATGTTTTATCTGAAAGAATCCAGGGAGAGAGCAGAGAGCCGGCAGTGCAGGGGGCGTGGTCAGCACACTGCAGGGGGCGTGGCCAATATAAGACGAATATCAGAAGAGCAGGCAGAGAAGCAGACATCATAGGTCATGTGACCATGAGTGAAATCTGAGAAACCAGCAGCTTTAAAAGCACAAAGTGCTGGAAAAGCTGTTATATTTGATTAGTTAGAAGGATACAAACGACAAAAAAATAACTCGGACAACCCCTTTAACTAATATAGGGAGGACGGGTTCTGAAGACTTTCATGTCACCATTGGGATCTAGGACTACATAAGATCCTGTATAGAATGTACTCATTGAGCATCATTTCTCACCAAAATAAAAGACCATACTTTGCAGGTCTTTGACAGTCTATCATCCTAACCACCTTCAAAGGGTTTCCAGTCCAGCTCTTGTCACTGGAAACAACAGATACTATGGATAGCCACTGATTATATTCAATCATAGGCTAAGGGTAGGCATAAACCTTACATAGCTGTCGGCAAAGAGCCTCTGCTGACATACCCCAATACAGATATATTCTTGGCCCATTTGTTCTTAAGAAGGAAATACAGTAAGATGCTTCTAGACACCTCTGGAGGGTTCTCTAGACTTTCCCCAACATCGGTCAAATCATGAGAGTCGAAAAGTCTCCATACACATTAGATGGTTGATCGGTCTTGAGGGTTTTGGCTGACATTTGTTTAATGTGTATGGACACCGTAAGAATAAAGGAGCTAAAGGTCGCCAACGTTAAGATGTAGCATTTGTTGAACCTCCAGACTCCCTCTTAGACATGAACTGTTGGACAACCAAGCATACATTTTCAGGGTATGTATAAGCCACTAAAGCATAGGGCAACCTCCCGACGGCTCTGGCATTGTGTCATCTCTTGTGGGAAAAGAGGATTGGACGTGTGAAAACCTTCTTTCCCATGACATCTTCCATCGTGGAGAGTCCAGATACCCACCAAAAACATTAGACAGCCAGTCCTACCAAAACATCCACCCTATTATTATCTTTTAGGTCAGAGTCTCCAACCTTTTATTACTCAAGAGCCACCCACAAATATGTCAAGTTCTGTCAAGCAGGGGCGGATTGGCCATAAACCTTACAAGGAAATTTCCCGGTAAGCCGATAACACAGGGTGCTGCCTGGGCCCTCCTCACAGCCGGCCAGTGGAAGTTTTTGGGGAGATATTTTTTGCTTCTGCCAGTATTTGGCTCTGTTGTGGTGGTATAATGTGCCCAAATATGGTATTGCTGGCTCTGCCTTCAATCAGTTTGGACCCGACTACAAAACAGGGCCAATTATAGTAATTTTTTCCAGAACCACTTTGAGTTCCCAGGCCGCCCCTGCTGTCAAGCCACACATCGTCTTAAAAAACAAAAGTTCACTGGAAGGCTTATGGTTTCAACCTTGGTGCCATTAGGGCAATATAGCATATTGACAAGTTGGGGTCATGGTCTACGTGGAACATGTAGTGTCATCATGTCAAAATACAGGGACCCCTGAGAGCCTCATGTTGCTCAGCCATTGTTTGGTGAACACTGGGTTTGCCAAAGGATATAAGAGGTATGGGGTGAGATGGGACAAAACCAAACCCGACCATCGGTTTAATACTTTAATCCACAATATAAAAATTCATAGAATGAGAACAAAAAAAAACCTCAATAAATACAAAAATGAAAAAGCGCTTTCTGGGAGATTCTTGTGATCTCCACTGCCTCACGGCTTGCCTGTTAATCTGAGAAAGGCGTGATGTGGAGTGAAAGCTGAATGCATCTCCATGTGCCTCACCAGTCGCTCTGATACTAATGTCATACAATCCTTTTAATCAAGCGGAGATGTGATGGGCGCTTCAGGCGACGCTGAACGTTGTCAGTGTTATTTATCAAGTAGATGGCGGCTGGGATAAAGACGCTCCACCCTCTGCTTGCCAATCATTAGAGCCAGGCTGCTCATTTAATATGTCATTAGAGATGGTGCTACTCAGTTTCAATTTTCCATTAAGATTTGGCCATTTAATGAGCAATCCAATATCGGCATTTACATGCACAGGGATCTGCGTGGAGCTGAGCAGAATAATCTTTGTGAAATAACCGATGGGCTAATATTGTAGTAAATATGCGCTCTCCGTCGCTCCTCTGCAGCAGGTTTCTGTGCTATGGGGGAGGGGTCTTTCCTAAGAGAGTGCGCTGCTTCAAGAGTCACTGCAGAAGACATGGCTCTGGTATACACCCATAGCTTTCTGTCTAGTGACTGTCCAGTTAAAGGGGTTTTCCAGGCTCCTAATATTAATCACCTATCCTCAGGACAGGTCACTCATATCCAATTGGTGAGGGTCTGACACCCCACACCCCCACAGATCTGACTCCGGAACTAGCACTTTCAATGGAACAGGAAAGCTTAGTTCAAATTGCACTGGTTCCTGCAGCTCAGCTCCCAGTCACTTCAAAGGGAACTACACTTGAATAGACCTGTGCGTCCTGCTCCATTTAAAGAGTTAGCACCGAAGGCTGCAGGTAACAGCTGATCGGTGGGGTTCCTAGATGTTAGACCCTTACCAAATGGATATATATGACCTAACCTGAGGATAACTCATCAATATTAGGAGCCTTTAAAACCCCATTAATATACTAGTCTTAAAAAGCAACCCCTTTTCATATGGTCTATTAAGGCAGTGATTTTCAACCTTTTTTGAGCTGCGGCACACTTTTTACACTTAAAAAATCCCGGGGCACACCACCAACCAAAATGGCACAAAATGACACTAAAACAGTACATATTATACATATAGTTAATAATATAGATTCTAAATGTATTTATAGTCACTCAGTGTGAAACCTGGGCCTGTTTCGATGAACACAAAAGGGATATCCTGGCAGGAATGGTGGAAAGACACACACAAAGCTCTTCCTCAACAGTTCTCAGTCTCTCCCTGTTTTTAGTTTTTATCGCAGTCAAGCTTGAGAAGCCCAGCTCACATAGATATGTGGTTGAAAATGGGAGCACCTCAGATCAGCTTAATGTGCCCCATCAGACCTCAGATCAGCGTATTGTGCCCCATCAGACCTCAGATCAGCTTATTGTGCCCCCATCAGACCTCAGATCAGCGTATTGTGCCCCCCATCAGACCTCAGATCAGCGTATTGTGCCCCCATCAGAACTCAGATCAGCTTAATGTGCCCCGATCAGACCTCAGATCAGCGTATTGTGCCCCATCAAACCTCAGATCTGCATATTGTGCCCCCATCAGACCTCAGATCAGCGTATTGTGCCCCCATCAGACCTCAGATCAGCGTATTGTGCCCCCATCAGACCTCAGATCAGCCCACCCAGCCACATAAGATAAAAATAGGGGGTGATCTGAGGTCTGATGGGGGTCTCTAAATACAAGGGGAACTTTCCCCACGGCACACCCGACCTGCCGCGGCACACTGGTTGAAAATCACTGTATTAAGGGATATGGATGTCATTGAGGGGGTTGCCCCTATTGAGACTCTCCAGCCAGCCAAGGAGTGCTCAAAAAGAGCTTAGATAGATCTTACCCATCTATGTTTTACATAGTAGGCCACTCATATGAAAGACCAGCATGTAATACTATGTTTCTCCTGTAGTGGCCGCTGCAGGGAAAATGTATGGTTGGCTGCAGCTTCCTCTGGCGATAGCTGCTGATCACTGGGGGCCTATGAAAAGAGCGCATGTAATGTTATATTTCTCCTGTTGGAAAAATGCATGGTTGGCTGCAGGTTCCTCTAGAGATAGCTGCTGACCACTGGAGGTCCATCCATGTATTATATAAATAGCCAGTCATATGAAAGACCAGCATGTAATAATACATTTGTCCTGTAGTGGCCACTGCAGGAGAAAGGTATGAGTGGCTGCAGATTCCTCTGGAACTAGCTACTGATCATTAGGGGCTTATGAAAGAATAGCATGTCATAGTACATTTCTCCTGTAGTGGCTGCTGCAGGAAAAATTTGTGGGTTGGTTTCAGGTTCTTCTGTAGATAGTTACTATCAAAGAATAACATTTAATATTACACTTATCTTGTAGTGGCTGCTGCAGAAAAAAGTTGGCTGTACAGTAGGTTCCTCTGGTGATAGCTTCTGATTACGTATGAGTAAACCCGAACTGCAAAGGTTGGATTCGTACCAAGCTTTGCGAGTTAGGGTACCCGGACCTGAACCCGGACTTTTTCACTGAAGTTCGGGTTCGGTGTTCTTAAGACAGAATGCTAAATAAAATGGCCATTGAGGGGTTAAAAATAATAATAATAAAAAAACCTCACCTCATTCACTTGATCATGCAGCTGGGATCCTCTTCTTTCTTCAGGATCTGCAAAAGGACCTGCGATGACATAATCGCAGGTCCTTTTGCAGGTCCTGCAGAAAGAAGAAAGAAGAGGATACCGGCTGCGCGATCAAGTGGATGAGGTGAGGTTTTTTTTAATTATTTTAAACCCCTCAATGGGCATTTTGTTTAGCACTCTGTCTTAAGAATGTTATTATTTTCTGTTATAACCATGTTATAAAGGAAAATAATAAAGTGAAGTTCAGGTGGCTGGATCTAATACCTCTGACGAAGGGGCACCTCCAGGGAACATGATTGCCCTGCGGCTGCTTTCCGAACCCCCCCCCCCCCAGCAGTGATCATCCTAAAGAGGCGCCCTCATGGACTTCTTTCTTCTCGGTCAATTATGTATTTTTTGGAAAACAAATACTTTCAGTAACTGAATTACGATCTGGCCGTCTGAAAGGATTTGATCTGCTTCTCAGGAAAGGAAAAATCAATAATAAAAACATCATTATAATAACCATTGAATATTTCACTGTGGAGCTCGGGATGACGCGTCTTCCCGCACCATTGATATTCGGAGGAGCCGGCTGCTTCTGTTTGGACAAGCATGTTAATATGTCAAAGACTATGTACCCTGTGGTGTGTAGAAGGAATGTGTGTTTATCACGTTGATAGGATGTATATTCATGCGCACGCTCCACCGTGCCTGATTTCCTCAGGTCCGTGGTGTTTATGAGCCGTAATACATGCAAGGAGCACTTCTCTCACTTCAAATGCCTCCGAAACGGCGGCAGCGGAATAACAATCACTTGGATGTGGTTAACTACGTTTTAAAACATTTTACAGCTTACAAATGGGGCATCGATCAGGAAAACGTGCAGAGGAAATCCTTCAGATCCTGAAGTTATTCGGCAGACTGGGAACTTAAAGGGGTCCTGAAAAAAAATATACAGTGGCCTCATGTTCTAGGCGTATCAACACAACTAGCAGAGACCGAAAAATATCATAGCGCTGTAGAAAATGTCATCCCAGCAGAGAGAAATACCACCGTGCTGCACAAAATACTGCCTAGAAGCAACCAGTGCTATACAGGACAACACTGTACAACTCTACATACCTCATACACATTCTGATATAGACTTTCTCTTTCCTCATGACCTCCATTCAGTCCAGACCACCATGACAACTTCTGAGGATGGCAACAGAGTTGAAATCAGGAGCACACCTGCAGCTGCCTGCCTGTTATAGGTATCTGACTTTATTTAAGGCTAGGGTCACCAGATCTTTAGGTACCCAGCTCAAGAGGACGACTCAGACAACCCCATGAGCATCGACCCACTGGGAATCTTCCCTGTAGGGTCTATGGCCAGTGTGCCCCTGCTTGTCTATAGGTTTATATTGATAGACTTTACCCCCACTTCCAACTTCACCCTGGGGTCCCGTGAACTGGCCAATGAACTCCATGGTGGTTATTTTTATAGTTTACATTTTGACTTTATGCAAATGAGGGTTTTGGTGCAAGGCCACACACCCCCTTGGTGCACTGAAGCTCCCCATATATTACACAGTCACTCATTCAGTTGAATTTGAACCATCTAAGGAGATCCATGGGAGAAGTTGTGTGTAGAATAGGGGTTGTTCAGATAAAACCTTCCATCAATTCCTACCTTCTAGACTGTCTATATAGAAAGGTGGAACATGTCAGTACCAATCATTCTACTTTCTTAAAGGAATTGTCCAGGATTCAAAAACCATGGGCGTTGTCTGCCAAACACAGTGCCACACTAGTCCTCAGGTTGTGTGTGGTATGGCAACTCAGCCTCATTCACTTCAATGAAGCTGAACTGCTATTCCAGACACAACCAACGGACAGGTCCACGCTGCTTCTGGAAGAAGCAGCCATGTTTTTATAATGTATAGCACTGTCCATGCATTATGTTGGGCAGAAGTTTCTCTGTCCTATGTTCTATGTGACAGCGGCGCGCCTACCATGCAGGCCGAACACGTGACAGCGGGAGTGCTGAACTCCTCTTCCTGACTCAACTCAGTTGACACTAAGGAGAGCTCAGCGCAAAGAAATTTTTAAATTTTCTTATGGCATTCAATGGTAAGTGGATACATTCCAATGCAATGAGTTCCCCCTAGTGGTGGCTGCAGGCAGCCAGTTTTATAATATATTGTGCGAGGGTAAGAACCTAAAAAGGAAAAAGTGTGACCAGGAGCATGACATCTTTTCCCACTAAAGAAAAAACGGTAAGTTCTTCAGCTTTATCATTTGCAGCAGGGGAGAGGGGGTAATACAAAGTTTGGCCCTATGAGATCGGTGTACTGTATGTCCCCGGCCATGTAATTACCTAGCCGTCGTAACATTAGGATAAAGGACATTAGGTGTCCACCGCCAAAACCCAAAGCCACATTTTGCAGAGACGTTTCCATTTCCACATCTCACACCGCTCATTTCGAGGTGTCACATTCAATAAGTTCCATATTTCGGAAGCTCTTTCAAATTCTATTAACGACCTAAGGATTGGCACAAGAATTATTCTTCTCCTCATTTTCATATTTTCATCTTTTGGGCATCGAAGGAAAAGAGACAGAAGGGGAAATAACCACATCAATGTAATCGTGAGCCTTATAAAATATTGGACAATGAGCAATGTAACAATATGAGGGAAAGGCTGGAGACTTTTTGCAAATATTCATAATTCATTCGGCCTGAGTCATTTCTCGTGCTGGAGGATTTTAGTTTATTTTTTTATAGAAGCCTCCAGGCAGAAGTTTCTTTCAGACGTTCTCCCAGCGCTGCTCATTTACATTTGCCATGTGTTTTTCTACCATCAATATTAACATACACACACAGAGAAGAAATGTCTCGTAGGATGAATTTGTGGAGTTCTTTTGGCCATGATTGCGGAGTTTATTTTTGCATGTTCCATTTAGAAATCCTCAGATCCCCATTCAGGCTGAATAGGGTGTTACTTATGGTAGGGTCTATCCTGGTGGTTCTGGTGGGGCCTATGAAGATAAAGGTTAAGGTTACAGGGGTTGTCCGAGTGATTAAAAAAACAGGTCACCTCCAAAAGCAGCGACGGATTGACCTTAGACCCTACAGGGAAATTTCCTGGTGGTCCAATGCCCATGTGGCCTCCTCGCTGCTGCCAATCAGGTACATAATGAGCTCTCAATCAACAAGTAATCAACACTGTGAGAATCAGGTACTCATGTACCCGGCACTTGCTCTCCTAAATTCAACTGCTGTGGCCCGCACCTCACCTCCTAAGCCCCCTGCTCCATAGACAACTGGAGGAGGAGGACAGAAGATGGTAGCTATTGATGGCCACCACAGAGGGCCAGCTTTGGGGGCAGTATATTGTGCTACACTGTGGTATTTGCTTCTGATGGGATGGTATTTTGAACTATGGTATTGTTGACCCTACCCCCTTGTGTTGGCCCTGACTTCTGTTAATTTGGACCTGCCTACAAAATTGGGCCACTTTTAGTATTTTTTATTGAAGGGCCATTTTAAGTTCCCAGTCCGGCCCTGCCCACCAGGAATTGTCAAACTCACCCCTTTCTGCCCCCTGCCACTTCCAGCTGCTCTTTTTCAATTTTCTCAGCCATCATCTTTTTGTCTGCAGCAGTGACATATCATGGACTGCAGCCAATCACTGGCAAATGACCACCGAGGCAGTGGTTGGCCACCAGGAGTATACTGGAACATCATCGATGTAGTCAAGCAAACATATCTCAGCATGGAGGAGGATCAGGACAGGATCGGGGGGAGAAATAGGTAAATGTATGTTAGGTGCAATCTCTTTTGTTTTTATAACTTGGGCAACCCCTTTAAGATGACTCCATCCCCCGACTATGAAAGTGAATGGGGGTAAGGAGTGTATGGTATTGATCTATTGATGGACTCAGGGTGTTAGTTTGTCAATGTTTTTTAATGTTGTTCCATGTCATTGGTTCTTAAAGGGATCTCTGCTTTGGACAGTCACTTGTTAGAAAGATCTCTTGACAATAATTTGATTACAAAGTGTCCTCCTGCTAGGTCCTCCAGTGATCAGCTGTCATTTATAGAGAGACCTAGAAGTTTAACAGTTCATTTCTCCTGCAGCACTACCACAGGAGAAATGAGGTATTACACAGTGTCTGTTCATATCAATGGGTTGTCTGAGTAATACAGAATAGGTCCTCCAGAACAAGAGATACTCTTTATAACTGCTCACTTTGGCCAAGAGATGATGATTCCTTACAAGAATCCCTAATAAGATATATAAAATGGGTTTTCTAGACAACCCCCTTTAAAGGGAAATTTCCATCAAACCTTCTCACCCAAGAATTAGGTGGTTTTCTGTCTTTTTGAAAAAGACATGTAGACTACTAATTTATAGTAGGTTCTGATAACCAAGTGTCCAGCTAAGGCTCTGTTCACATTTGCCTAACAGCATCTGCTATTAACATAAAAGTTCTGCCAGATCTGATGAATCTTGAGGCCAGGGGCGGACTGGGAACTTAAAGTGGCCCTGGAAAAAATACTAAAAGTGGCCCCGTTTTGTAGTTGGGTCCAAATTGATGGAAGGCAGGACCAGCAATACCATATTGTGGCACATTATACCATCCCAACAGAGCCAAATACCACAGTCCATCACAAAATACTGCCAGCAACACAAAATACATCCCCAAAAACTTACACTGGCCGGTCCGTGAGGGGAGCCCAGGTGGCCCCCTGGGTATCGGCCCACTGGGAAATTTAACTGTAAGGTCTATGGCCAATCCGCCCCTGCTTGAGGCACATCATTAACCTATAATGAAGTCCACCAGGTTTGCTTTGGGTTCCAGTGTTCTTGCCATCAGACCTACTGCAACCATTGAAGGAAAGCTAAATTTCACTGAGAACCAAGCCATGAAATGTCCAGTGTCAGATTAAAAGGAAACTGTCTAAGGGTCTAAGATTTTGGAGCATTTGATAAAGTATAGAACCCGTGGAGAGATACTGGAACCATCCCTCAAGGGTTTTTACAGGTTGATAAATATCATTAGAAATACCCAATAGGAGAATCTCTTGCTGCTTGGGGGCGGTACTCTTAAAATCAACTATTAGGCCACACCCATCGTACAATACACAGAAGTCAAGTTGACTTCTCCAATATTTTTTATGTTACCATACCACAGGTGACATATTCTTTTTTCACTCTTGGTATTATTATAAATTGCTCTCCATATCCATCTGAAGAGTGAGGCCTCCCCGCTGCAGCGTGATAGTAATTTCCTACCTTAGACATATGGAAATGTAAAGTAAAATATCAGGAGATGAAGACGAATGATCTACTGCCCATTCTTGAGTTAATCTCCATCCTTCCCGCAGAACATGTGTCTGAAGAACTCCACGGAGACAGATGTGATGGATTACAGAGGAACACCGATGATTTGATTCCTTTAAATTGTGATAATTCTGGTTTAATCAGAATCACATCAAAGCCCTGGTAACGATGAATCAACCAGTTTGTCAGGGAACTGACAACAGTATGAACTGGTAATGAATGGCTTATTAATTGTTTTTTGTTTTTTTTTTTTATCCTGAAGGCAGTGTCTCGTTCTATATATAGAATATATGACCACTTAGCCACAGACAACTACATGCGCTCACATGGTAGTCATCCAGACAGGAAGTCATATGTTTCCTAGAGAACCTGATGAATTACACCCGCACACACCACTGCCCAGAGAAGCCATCCATGTGCTGCCCACACATACCATGCTCTGGACATATCCTCAATGTTCCCCACATGCTATATACATGCATTACTATAAACACAGGCTTCAGATACAGGACTCACTGGAGCCACATACAAGCCTCTAACACCCAGGAAACATGGGGAATATGCAGCCACATGCTCACATTTAGGACACATGTGGTCCATGCACCACTTATCCATAGGCCACATATATTGGGAACCCGCTGTTTGTGGGCTGCAACATGGCACTGGCCAATAATGGTTGTGTGCATGAGCCCTAAGTCATTCACACCTGGAACACCTGTCACACACTGACCACTCACCCATATGCCACATCCCACCAATGTACCATCCATGTTCTGGATATTTTCTGCACATAAGTGTCTTACACATTGGCACATGCTGGCTCCTCACATCTAGGAAATTGTCACATATGTTCTGCTCACACATAGGACACATGCCACATACACATTGTTCACACACCGGATAAATGCTGCTTACATGCTGCACACACATAGGACACGTGCTGCATATACACTGCACAGACATAGGACACATTACACATACATGCAGCACACACATAGGACACATTACACATACATGCTGCACACACAAAGGACACATTCCACATATATGCAGCACACACATAGGACACATTACACACACATGCTGCAGACACATAGGACACATTACACATACATGCACACACATTGACATTCTACATACATGCTGCTCACACACAGAACACATTCTACATACATACTGCTCATACATACAACACATTCTACATACATGATGCACAAACATTGAACATTCTACATACATGCTTCACACACATAGGACACATTCCACAAACAAGCTGCACATACATAGGACATATTCTACATACATGCTGCACACACATAGGACACATGCCGCATACACACAAGGGTCAGAGGTCATGATTAAGTCATATTTCCTGATCCATTTGTGGGCATTAGTCATGGAGGATGCTTCATCTCCTTCAGATGACCTGATAGCTCAGGATGTGTCAATCATAAATATCTCAAGAACTCACTCATTTCTCAGGTTGGATAAATATCCAGATATTGTAAACTGCCTGTACTGCCAGGAGTGAGTCACTTCTCTTTTACATTTCTATATAATTAGATTGTCGAAGGACTATGAGAAATGATATAAAAATAGATATGTTCTATCAAAAAAGAATAAAAGGTGATTTCAGTAAAAAAAAAAATTCAGGTTAGATAGATAATAGAAATGATAGATAGATATGAGATGGATAGATATGATAGATAGATAGATAGATAGATAGATAGATAGATAGATAGATAGATAGATAGATTACTGCCTGCCATAGACTGAGAGGAGCCTGATATGTCATGGACTCTAATACCCCCACCCTGGATGTGCCCCCATCCCCCAACCCTACACAATTATTTCCCACTTGCTTTGGCAATGCTAAAATGTATTTAGTTCTGCTAATAAAGCTTATTTGATTTGGATAGATGATAGATAGATAGATAGATAGATAGATAGATAGATAGATAGATAGATAGATAGGGAATATATATGTGATAGATAGATAGATAGATATGAGATAGATGGATAATTAGATAGATAGATAGATAGATAGATATAGATATGAGATAGATAGATAGATAGATAGATAGATAGATAGATAGATAGATAGATATGATGATAGAGAGATAGATAGATAAATAGATAGATAGATAGATAGATAGATAGATAGATAGATAGATAGATAGATAGATAGATAGATAGATAGATAGATAGGTAGATAGATAGATAGATGAGAGAGATAGATATGAGATAGCGATTTGACTATAAACCCTGGCATGGTAAAAGCAAAGTTTTTTTCTATAGAGTGAGGGCTTAGTCCATATATTGTTTGCATCTACTGTTTTAGTGCATTTTTTCAGTTAGTGCATCAGTGCCCATAACGATGGGAACCCTATGTGTGGAGCACGGTCAGTATCAGTCTCCAACCCATGAAGGTACTGTCATTGGCGCCGATGTAATGAAAGCACGTGGGTTTACAGTTGATTCCTGTAATTGGATCTTGTGGAAAGGTTCAAGGGACAAAGGCTGCCTAAAAATAATCCCTGATAATTATGGCATTGATGCAATTAAAGGTGGTGAACCTCTAGACCCTGCTGTCTTGTTAAGAACAGATGCTGACAAACTGGCTTGTATCCTGTGGCTACATAATAAGGTGTGAATATGGTTGTGATGGTGGAGGGGCCTGAAACTGAATCCCAATTGATGAAAGATTCTGTGTCATTTCTGGAGGTGATAGTTTCAAAGAAAGGGAACATTCCCAACCCCAACAAATGTGAAACTATACAGAATTTGCCTAGGCCAGTGATGGCGAACCTCTGGAATGAATAAAATGAATGAAGCATGCTGGGAGTCATGGTTTCACCACAGCTGGAGTGCCAGAGGTTAGCCATCACTGGCCTAGACCAAATACGAAGACAGCAGTGAGACAGTTTTTGGGACTTGTTGGCTTTTGCAGAGACTTCATAGAGGGATTTCTGAAAAAGCAAAGCTTCTCTATGAGATCCTGAAGGTCATAGGTAAGAGGTAGACCCACTAGAGTGGATGGAAGAGCATGAAGGGGCTTCTTTTATGCTACAAATCAGCTTCGCTCAGGCACCTGCTTTAAGCAATCCAAACCCAGATCAGATCTACCCTATGCATTATAGGTTCATACCTCCATGATAGCAATTATGGCTGTGCTGCTAGAGAGGCAGGGTATATTGGTGCCTGTAGGATATCTGTTAAGGTTGTTGAGTCCTCTGGAGATAGGATTTGATGATTGTGTGAGAAATCTTTTGGCAGTACATCGGGCAGTGCTAGCTACTGAAAATATCATAGGATTCACCAAAATAATCTTACAAACACCCCAAATGCTGTCCGAAGGGACACTCAGCGTAGTGTCTTCTCAAAGAGTAGCTAGGTGGCTGGTGGATCTGACACCCAGAAATATCAAAGTGACATACAGTTCCACCTATGTCCTGTCGTAGTTGATGCAATACACAGGAGAGAAACGTGACTATGGAGAAGTGCACAGGACTAGAACACAAGAAGTGTTCAGATTATTCACAGGAAGGGAGGACCTGAAAGTTTTGGTTAATGGATCAAGGTATTGGGAAGAAGACAATTTTCACACTGGATATGCCCTATGGTGTCCTCAAATGAGCAGATTCTCAAGAAGTGCTCAAGAAATTGAGCGGAATTGGAAGCAGTAAGGGAAGCCATTGTATACTTCAGACTGTTAAAAGAGACCTCTGAGGGCCCTAGATTTGTGCTTCCAGGTCAATATCACAAGGATATTTCTAGAGAAAACCATAGGTTGCAAGGACACATGGACACTTTGAAGTTCATTCAGGCAAAATACTGGTGGGAAAACAAGAAGGAGACCGTTGTGGCCATTGTTCAGGAATGTCTGACCTCTGCCCAAATCAACCCTAGGCCAAAAGGGCAAAAGCCTGTGCTGTCCAGAGTATCAGTGGTTGAAGGGCCATGGGAAAGATTACAAATTAACTTTGTTGGTCTTTTACCAAGCGTTCCTGGTTAATACCGATATTTGTTAGTGGTGGTTAATGTTTTTTCTAAGTGGGTTGAAGCCTTGCCCATGAGGAAAGACTCTGTGGGGAGAGGTCATCTCAAGGTGGGGATTCCTGAAGGTCATTGAGTCTGATAGAGGTTCGCATTTCACAGTAAAAATTATGGCAGATATGTGGGAAATGTTGAATGTCAAGCAGAAATTCCATGTGCCCTATCATCCCCAATTATCAGGAGTCGTGGAAAGGATGAACTGAACTTTGAAGGAAAGGCTTAAAAAATTGGTATTCCAGTCAAGGAATCCGCAATTCTAATTCTTTATGAGGAACGAATACAAGAGGCACCTCAATTACCCCATACCAGTTAATGACTGGTAGAACCATGAACATTTGCCACCATGTAGATCCACAGCTTAGTACTCCCATAAGATAAAAAATCCTTATTTACATATAAGATCAAGTGGAGAAATAACTACATTTTGCTGCTAGGCACCAAAGATGAAAGAAGAGTCTGGGAAACCACCAATAAGATTGAAAGTAGGAGACAGGATAATGATACAAATTTTTTGTACCCAAATCTTCATGGGATGCTAATTGGATGAGTCCTTTTGAGGTAACAATTGTATTGAGTGATCAAATTGTGCATGTAAAACGGGTGGAGAACAAGAAAGGTGGCAAGTGAATGAAAAGGAGGGATGTGAAGAAGTAGATTCATGCACATCAATGTAAAAGGATACAACTGATAAGAGTTTGATACCGCTCTTGTTCTTATTTTCCAGGATCCCAAATGAAGTGTGAAGTAACATGTCGAAAATTATGGAATTGAATATAAGATTTCCAACAATTTTGTTGCCAATTGGCATCACATTTGCTATGCACCCAGATAACTGGGAAGATTTTGGAGAAAATGAGGAATTCAGAAAGGAAACATTTCCATCAAACACAACATTCAGAAACCTAACTCAAGAGGACATTCAAGGGCTTAGGAGTAGGAATGTAAGGCTCATACCAGAGGGGAAGGAGGTTATTAAGATATATTATCAATACCCAAGCAATCAGTTCAAGTATAGGTCAGTTGAGGACACATCCTAGGAAAATGCCTCAATTGGTGTTCTGGATGGAGAAACAATTACGAAGGACAAGGCACCAGTCATGTATCTGGGTCATCAAAGAATATGTTTCTTTGTCTGCAGCCCCACCAATGTATCTCTAGATTCAGAACAATACTCTTTAACATCAGCTATAAGTAGGGGTGCACGGTGTACTCTTGGTAATGTCATAGAAATCCAAACCCCAGCCTGGACTTCTGTGATTCCCAATGTGGCAAATCTGTCTGTTAACTTTAAGTATAATAATCCAGTTGACTTGCAAGCATTGAACTTGGGGATGGGAAAGGAACTATATGATTGGTTGGTCAAATTTGAAAAGGATGAATATTTGCTGAGAAAGCTACAGCATGAAGGAACAGAAGCTACTATTCTCATACACCACAATACACTGGAGCAGGTTACTCACCAACTTAAGAATAATACTAAGGGATACTGGTGTGAGGAGATATTTGGGCATTCTAGTGCAGATAATGGTATCTTAGATGGATAGATAGATATGAGACAGATGGGGAGATAGATATGGGATAGATGGATAAATAGATATGGGATAGATAGATAGATAGATAGATAGATAGATAGATAGATAGAAAAAAAAACATATAATGGAAGCAGCACTGCCAAGTAGAAGAAAAGTCAAGGTGTGCCAGCGGTTTTGGATCCGGTCAAAATCCTTCACATAAAACAAAGAAAATCCGCAGCACTACCAAAATCTGCTTAAATCAGAAGTGTTTTGGTGGAATAAATCACTTCTGATTTAAGCACATTTTGGTAGTGCTGCGGATTTTCTTTGTGATAGATAGATAGATAGATAGATAGATAAAAGAAATGCTGCTTGCTAAAGGAATAAGATGTTATAAACATGGGGACCCCATATTATCAATTTAGTTAGATGGATAGATAGATATGGGATAGATAGATAGATAGATAGATAGATAGATAGATAGATAGATAGAGATGTTACAGGCATAGGGACCCATATTATCAATGTAGTTTGATGCTGGAGCTGTGTTATAGTCGGTGTAGTAGATACATCTCTAAGTACAGATCTTGCGTCTGGCACAGGACTATTTGATAGTAATCCCACATAGTACTTAGAATATGTTCCCTGTGTTGTCAGAGAAGATTCGACTGCAGACATTTCTGGCATTATTGGCTTTGATTCCATGATGAATTCCCTGTAGAATCAATTACCGGCGGCAGCGCACAAATGATATCAATACATATATGTCACTGAGGGTATATCTCTGCTGTATGAGGAATAAAGCAAATCACACAGCAGCCAGGGAAGCTGATATGGATTATGGAACCGGCTTGAGAATACATCAAAGTTAAATAAATGTGAAATGGGGGATAATGCAGCACTATCTCTCACCACAATATTGTGCCTTTGCACACATTGCGCCAGTTTACTCCTCCTTGTGTTACACACGTTATATTCTGTATTATTGTATTGTTATAGATATTACACTTGAGGTGGGACAAGCTTTCATGGGTCCAGGGTTTCAATGCCTATGGCCTAAAACAAACCCTCGTAGCATATAGAGGAAGTCTCATATATAGACAGAACATTCTAGTGACTGGTACGACTGACCTAAGACAAGTCTGCATACCATAGAAAGGAAGTCTTATATATAGACAGAACATTTTGGTGACTAGTACCAATGACCTAAGACAAGTCTGTGTACCATAGAGAGGAAGTCTCAAATATAGACAGAACGTTCTGATGACTAGTACAAATGACCTAAGACAAGTCTGTATACCATAGACAGAACGTTCTGATGACTAGTACAAATGACCTAAGACAAGTCTGTGTACCATAGAGAGGAAGTCTCAAATGTAGACAGAACGTTCTGATGACTAGTACAAATGACCTAAGACAAGTCTGTGTACCATAGAGAGGAAGTCTCATATATAGACAGAACATTCTAGTGACTGGTACGACTGACCTAACACAAGTCTGCATACCATAGAAAGGAAGTCTTATATATAGACAGAACATTTTGGTGACTAGTACCAATGACCTAAGACAAGTCTGTGTACCATAGAGAGGAAGTCTCAAATATAGACAGAACGTTCTGATGACTAGTACAAATGACCTAAGACAAGTCTGTATACCATAGAGAGGAAGTCTCAAATATAGACAGAACGTTCTGATGACTAGTACAAATGACCTAAGACAAGTCTGTGTACCATAGAGAGGAAGTCTCAAATATAGACAGAACGTTCTGATGACTAGTACAAATGACCTAAGACAAGTCTGTGTACCATAGAGAGGAAGTCTCAAATATAGACAGAACGTTCTGATGACTAGTACAAATGACCTAAGACAAGTCTGTATACCATAGAGAGGAAGTCTCATATATAGACAGAACATTCTGATGACTAGTACAAATGACCTAAGACAAGTCTGTGTACCATAGAGAGGAAGTCTCATATATAGACAGAACATTCTGGTGAAAAGTACGAATGACCTAAGACAAGTCTTTGTACCATAGAGAGGAAGTCTCATATATAGACAGAACATTTTGGTGAAACGTACAAATGACCTAAGACAAGTCGGTGTACCATAGAGAGGAAGTCTCTTGAACTGCATTTGCACATAGTCCACCAAGCCTGATTAGCATAGAGAGGAAGTCTCATATATAGAGAACATTCTGGTGACTGGTACGAATGACCTAAGACAAGTCTGCAGACCATAGAGAGGAAGTCTCATATATAGACAGAACATTCTAGTGACTGGTACGGCTGACCTAAGACAAGTCTGCATACCATAGAAAGGAAGTCTTATATATAGACAGAACATTTTGGTGACTAGTACCAATGACCTAAGACAAGTCTGTGTACCATAGAGAGGAAGTCTCATATATAGACAGAACATTTTGGTGAAAAGTACGAATGACCTAAGACAAGTCTTTGTACCATAGAGAGGAAGTCTCATATATAGACAGAACATTTTGGTGAAAAGTACGAAAGACCTAAGACAAGTCGGTGTACCATAGAGAGGAAGTCTCTTGAACTGCATTTGCACATAGTCCACCAAGCCTGATTAGCATAGAGAGGAAGTCTCATATATAGAGAACATTCTGGTGACTGGTACGAATGACCTAAGACAAGTCTGCAGACCATAGAGAGGAAGTCTCTTAATTAGAAAATATGACTTTCTTCTATTTACTTCTTTGTAGAACATGCCTAAAACAAATCTGTGCACCACCCAGTGAAGATGTGAGCAGATTGGACATCCTGGTGTCTTCTAGGGATGGCTTAAATAAGTCTGTGTATCATAAACAGGAGATGGGACTTCCTGGTGTCTAGTAGAAATGACTAAAAACAAGTCTGCATTCCATAAAATGGAAGTCTCTTATACAGTAAACATTACATTCTGGTGCCTAGTAGGAATGACCTGAAACAAGTCTGGGCACAGTAGAGAGAATGTCTCCAAAATACCAAATAGAACTGCTTGGTTTTTAGTTGGAATAACCTAAAACAAGCCTGTTTACCAGTCTAAATACCAAATAGGACTATGTGTTTTTTTAGTAGGAAGGACCTATAACAAGTCTGTGTACCATGAAGAGGAAGTCTCTTGAATAGCAAACATAACTATCTGGTTTTAGTAGGAGTGACATAAAACAAGTCTGTGTACCATAGAGAAAAATTATCTTAAATACCAAGTAGGACTATGTGGTTTTTAGTAGGAGTGACCTAAAACAAGTCTGTGCACAATAAATAGGAAGTCTCTTAAATACCAAATAAGACTACCTGTTTTTTTTTTTTGTAGGAATGGCCTAAAACAAGTCTGTGTACCATAGAGGGGGAGGCTCCTAAGTACTAAATAGGACTGACCTAAAACATATAGAAAGCCACACATCCTGGCATCTATTTCATAGCATAACAGAGAGCAAGTGTGTTATTTAGCCAATATGGCATTCTGGTGTCTAGTAGGAATGACCTAGAACAGTGATGGCTAACCTCTGCCACTCCAGCTGTGGTAAAACTACAACTCCCAAGATGTACACTTGCTTGGCTGTTCTGAGAACTCCATAGAAATGAATGGAACATGCTGGGAGTCGTAGTTTCACCACAGCTGGGGTGCTGGAGTTAAGCCATCACTGACCTAGAACCATTGAGAGGAATTCCGTTATATATCAGGTAGGATGTCCTGTCATTACTGCAGCAAAGGTAAGTGATTATCATTAATCTAGGTCCAGCATCTGCACTGATTTAGTTCTCAGTGTATATCTATAACGTTCAAGGCTCAGCTACTCTGATATAGAGCTGAAATCTAACGTTCAATGACAAAATTCTGTCTGCTTTCATCCACCACTAGGGGGAGCATAAGAGCTTACTGCATACTGTATAAGTGTAATGTATTAAGTATTGCTCCTATGCTCCCTCTGCTGGTGACAGCTAGAATTGCACCTTTCAATTTGAAATCTTTGCAGAGGATTTGGAGCTCTGTATCTCACATCACTGTAAAGATAGGAGTCCTGTGGCCCATGGTTCTTGCCAGTGGGGCACTGGTACAATGCACAACTTATAGTTTAGTACCATTCCTCCAGAAATGTCATTATGGACCCTGTAATAGACTGTATATTAAAGCTGATTACTGTAGAGCAGGTTAATGATGCGCGAATCTCATCATCAGGACGTACAAATTCTAATTCCAAACATAGCTTCCCCGTTCGTTTTCCTCCGCAATGCCCTCTACTACACAAGGCCAACACCTCCGGATACATGGCATACAATGTCCTATAGAATATCATGTGGTGTAGACGAGGTGGATTTCTAAAGCCTATTCATAGTCGCCATTCCACAAACAATTAGCGCATTGCGCATAGTTATTAATTAGATTGGGGGGGGGGCAAATCTCCTCTCCATTTGCTTGATGGTCGCTTGTTTTCATAGATTATTTTACCGCTCCCCTGGTGAATGGAGATTATTATTTACATCTAAAGCAACCATTAGACCTAAGGGGAGACAATAGAGAAAAAATTCCTGATAAGAGACCACTCAGGGGCCCGGCGACCCCATACACCTGCTTCCCTTATGTTCTCCGACAACATTGTAATTATAGCCATGGATCCGGGCAAACAGTTCTACATTCATAAAGCCCTACTCTCAGCCTTAAATGCATCGCCCCGCTTCCGTGATTTGCACATGAACGCCATGGAGGCCTCATCTAAACGGCGCCCCCTTTCCATAGTCAGAAGGTGCCTTTCATCTCTGGAAATCGTCCCTGCAGACAGCAGCACTTCATGATACATCATCCCGGGCTGTTAGCTCGCAAATGTCAGAGACAGCAATTAATATATTATTGAGGAAATTAGTGAATGTGCCCTGTATTAACCTCGAAAGGCGGCCTTCTAATTGATGTGTAAATGCAAAGCCATCAGCGGCACATTCATTGTATATATGAGGTATCTAATGTATACGTGGAGGTAGAGAAGGTGGAGGCATGAATATGCATGGACAGTGAGGAGCACCTGCTCATAAGGGGGAGAAGAACTGGGGGGAAGACTTCACCCATTCACCGTATACTGGAGTGCTGCCTTATTTTCTGTGGATTTATCTAAAGTGGATTTTTGCATTAAATATCCTGAGGATCTGCACCCGATTTCTTCCTTTTTTCTAACTATGCTGCTGGACTTTCTGTGTTTGTAGATAGATAGATAATTAGATATATAGATATGAGATAGATAATTAGATAGATAATTATTAGATATTAGATAGATAGATAGATAGATAGATAGATAAAGAAATTTAGTAAGTACAGGTATATATATGATAGATAGTTAGATAGATTAGATATGAGATAAACATATATACTGTGAGGAACACCTGCTCATAAGGGTGACAAGAACTGAGGGGATTGCAGTGTGAAAGTAAGGATAGATAGACAGATAGACAGACAGACATATAGATAGATAGACAGATAATAGATGGATAGATAATAGATAGATAGACAGATAATAGATGGATAGATCATCAATATCTATCTATCTATCTATCTATCTATCTATCTATCTATCTATCTATCTATCTATCTCATATCTATCTCATATCTATCTATCTACCTATTATCTATCTATCTATCTATCTATCTGTCTGTCTATTTATCTACCTATTATCTATCTATCTCATATCTATCTATCTATCTATCTATCTATCTGTCTGTCTATTTATCTACCTATTATCTATCTATCTCATATCTATCTATTTATCCTCTTTCTGCTCCCCAGCCTGTATCTCAGGCATACTCTTCATGGACTCCATACCCTTCCCCCAGTGACGCTCCGTCTACGCTTGCACACCAGTGACCTCAAGCTTTTGTATCATAAGAAGCTTATCGCCCATCAATACTATTGACAGCAGGATTCCAGGAAGACATTTTAATCCCTCAAGACCTTTATTTTTTAAGGTTGAACATTTCTGGTTAATAAGGTTAAAAGTCGTCAAGGCGACATCCAGAATCCTCAAGGCAATTTTGGGGAAGAATAATTAAGGTTCACAGAGAACAAATGATATTTTTAAGTTGGCACATCTTCTTAATTTTACCTTTCCAAAATATTCCAGATATGTGGGCCATAGAGTTACCCCAAGAGGGTCACAAGGCAGGGTCTATGTAGCTGGGTGGATCCAACATATTTGCCCCTCATCTAGTCAATAATGAGAGTATCTGGGGTGGGTTTAGTGGAGCCATCATGAGGTCCTACTAATAAATGGTCAGCTATCCGTTCAGGTTCCCTCCACCTCTCGAGGATACTTGGTGCCTATTTCTTCTACTACAATTCTCTAAGTGATATTTCATTGTCTAATTCAGACTAGTAATCTTCAGATTAACCTGCAAGATTTCTCACAAGAAGTCCCAGTTAATTTGCAATGCAGAAACCTAGACATTTTACCAGCTGGGTATGAAATCTGATAATATTAGAGACGTTTCACCGGCGATGCGGGAAAATAGCCTGTCAATCACTTGAGCCCGTGAATTACGGACTGCCGGCAAATAACCTGTAATTTACTGGTGGGTCTAAAGCCCTGAAAGGTTTGGAGCACAGGGGGCTGGATGAGAAGATGGAGCAGCAGTGCATTATGGGAAAGGACTCGGAGAGAATTAGTACAAATTCCCCAAACTCGTAAGCCTGCCATGTAAGAAAACATCGACAATGTCCACGGCATTGGGGTCCAGGAGCTTCATGTGACACCTTTCATCTCAACTTTTTGTCCTCTGACCTATGGATTCACATCGACCTCACATTCGCCTGCTGGTTCCTGTAGTGCAGTCTATACTTACTGGAGATTAACCTGAAGCAAAGACCATACCTGAGCAAATTTTGGAAATGGGCTCCTTGAAGAATGTCTCTGCGGCACCGCATGAAGCTATTTTTTTTTTCTACAAGCAATGTCCCCTTCTACAGGCCATATGCCTTTGAAAGGTTGTCCTCACCCTAACCTTTGTGAAGCATGAGTAGTATATATAAAACCCCCACAGACCCCCACAAAATCTATGCAGTCCTCAGATTCCTGCAAAGTCCCAAGACTCAGACCCAAAACTCTGATGGGCTCTCACCAATGTGGGGTTTCTTGAGTGTTCGAAGTCTTCAGTGGCATATCTAGAAATGACCAGATCCCACAGCAAATTTTTGAAAGGGTCCCCCTCCCCCAGCAACTTCTTTGCAACTCCCGACTTCTGTGCAACCCCCGTTCCTGAGGCTAGTCAAGATCGCACTCTCAGATGAGGACCGGTAGCCGCTCCATCCGTTTCCCACAGTGTCACTGTATATAATGTCACTGTATAATACTGTAGAGGGGACCTTGTCAATAAAATCTTTTAGTCCTCCTCCTAAGTGGGCCTCTTCTGAGTTCGGGACCCAAACTTTTCTTACTTCCCCTATAGCTACGTTCCTGGAAGTCTGGTGTCTGAAAGATCCCAGACTTAGACCCCACATGCTTACAGTTCCTCATGTATGAGACCTCAGGTCAGGACTACCTGACTATACATGTCACACTCACAAAAGCCCTCACTGTCCCACTGCTGTGGCTAGAACAGATATGTCTAATTTGCCTCCTTCAGAACATGCGTCCAGATACCGGGGCTGACTCTTGTGCCAGGACAGAATGAAAGTTTATGAAATACCCCTTTCCAAAAGATTTCATGGGTGGGAGACTTAACAACTCTTCCGAGAGTCCTGGTGGTCTTCATTATCGCTTGGAACCTTGGAGATGTTCTAGGGGACTTGACAAGTATGGGTGAAGACTATGTAGACTAAGCTTTCCTTAGACTTGCAACCAAGCTAGCCTATGCCAATCCACGGCGAGTCCATTGCTTGTCTACGTACCATGAAGCTTTACCGATGGCCCTGTTGGCATTGCTTTTACTTCCTGCACCCTTCTTCTTCAAAGTCATTGGGGTCACGTTCCCACAAAATCACTGCACCAAGAGCAATAACTGCATGTAGTGCTGTTCTCAGGGCCCCCAAAAGTAAGGGCCATGTTGTCTCCAGGGGTAGATTGCCCATAGACCCTACAGAGAAACTTCTCGGGCTGATGCTCAGGGGGCCGCCTGAGTCCTCCTAATGGCCCTTAGCCAGGTAAGTAATGCCTTGACACTCCCTTCCTGACTCCTGAATCAACTGTATTGCCATCCTGAGGCAACTAGAGTAGGAGAACAGAACGAGGAAGTTGGGATGATCTCCACAGAGGGGCAGTTTTTGGGGAGGTAAGTTGTGCTTCTAGGGCAATATCTTGTGATACACTGTGGTATTTGGCTCTGTTGGGGTGGTATGATGTGCTGCAATACGGTATTGCTGGCCCGCCTACTTATATTGGCCCTGTCTTCTGTCAATTTAGACCCAACTCCAAAATGGGGCCACTTGGTTTTTTCCAGGGCCACGTTCCCAGTCCACCCCTGGTTACAGTGCTCATTATTCTGATACTTGGCTATGATATCTGACCATGTCCTAATATGAACACTGTACCTAATTGTCTCTTACCCCTGGATCCTCAGTTCTTCCAACTGGGCTGTGGTGGCTTCAAGCTCAAGAAGAAGACCCTGAGGAGAATCTGGTGTACCAAGCATGATGTCATGTAATTTCCAAGGCAATGCATTCTTTGCGTTAATACTGAGATGCAATAAGAACCTTGAATACCACGTTGTGTAAATAATTCGCAAGCGGGGATTGTGTTTGCCATGACTGGAAATGAATGTGTGGCATCTATGCGCCCGTGGAGTCTTTGTTGTCAGGGCTTTGTCCGACCACCATTAAAGACAAAGGGCTGAGTCTTTCCAAGTGTATTGAAGTAAGCCTTTTGTTACATTGTCATTAATGTTCTTTTTGTTCACGCGACGTGATTTCATAGCCTAGTAAAGAAACACAGGCGCTCAGGAGCCATATGTCGCTGGAGCATGGCGGGGTGAGAGATGGTGAATTAGATGGATTCCCAGGAGAAACAAAAGACCACTTGTCTGCAGTGGAGTTGGGTAAATATGTTGAGTTCTTGATGTTAATACATGTCAATACCAGCGAGTTTAGCAGCTTAAAAGCTTGTCCTTAATTAAATCTACACTATATTAATGAGCTATTATAATGGGAAATGCCGCATATACACCCTTACTATAGAGTACTCCCGATTTTATCCATTGTGATGAGGAAAGACGCCATATTTGACATGGAACGCGTTCGTCTAAATAGTAAGAAATATTCTCAACTACAAAAAGACATTAGAGAACAACGCCGCTCTTGTTTAGTGGCCATATCTGGTATTGCAACTCAGCTCCATTCACTAGATGCAGGATCCAGACAAGCGTGGAACTTTTTCTAATGCAAAACAGACACCAATTTTTTTAAAATTTGGCTGCAACATTGCCCCAATGTCCTTAGGTGGTATAAAGTATTGCAGATTAGTCCCAATTATGGAAAGGAGGATGAGATGCAATACCAGAAACAGCCAGTGATAAGAGTGGTGCTATTTCTGGAAAAATTCAGGCTCTTCCTTCTAATCTCTACGCAACATTTAGAACAGTCACTTATTTCAGGGCCATGGTGGATTCCATGCCCCCGCCAACAAAATGGTTGAGTTCAGTTGACTCTTCTCTTGTGTATGTTGGTCTTAAAATGGTTGTTTTATCTGGGATTTTGGTGGTATATGCTATCAAAGTCAGATACTGTAGGTGTGGGTAGAATGGATCCCACCTCTAAGACCCACACCTATCTTTAAAATAGGCCCCTGAAAGTGGATGAGAGTCTCGTGCTATCCTTTCCTTTCGAAGAGAGTTCTGAAAATAGCCAAGCGAGTGCGCTTGGCTGTTTTTGGGAGTCCCATAGAAATTAATGGAAAAATCTCCGTGCAAGAGAGACCACCACTCCATTCACTTCTTCGAGTCAGAGCTCAGCTATTTTTGGTAGTCCCATAGAAAAGAGGGTGACCACACATGAGGGACAGCTCTCCACTCACTTCGGGAGTCCTATTGTGGAGATAGTTGCGGTTCTCATAGGTGGGACATGCACCTATATTACATTGGTGGCATACAGTATGCTAGCGATAAGTCCTCAATGTCTCAGATGAGACAACCACTTTAAGTCTGGCCTTTCACCAACAAGACATCTTCTATGAGAACCTTATATGAGGCCCAACTTGAAGTCTATGGTGGTCCTTCATGGTGTATAGTCCAATGGAATTGAAAGTGTAAAATTAGCCTAGCGCCATCCAAACCAACAGTCCTTTAGTTTGATGGGTCTTTCATCAAGATCACTGATAAGAGATACATCTTAGTAGGAGTTATCCTTTAAAGAAGAACCTTCTTAGGGAGTTAAAGGGGTTCAGTAGTTCTTTAAAACTGATGATCTATCCTCTGGATAGATCATCAGCCTCTGATCGGCGGCGGTCCGACACCCGGAACCCCCGCCGATCAGCTGTTTGAGAAGGCAGCGATGCTGCAGGAGCGCCGCGGCCCTCTCTGTGTTTACCGCAGGCCCAGTGACGTTACGACTAGTATCACTGGCCTGGGCGGGGCTAAGCTCTGTTCACTTGAATGGATCCAATGATGGGAAGTCCTTTACCTTGCACATTGAATTTAGGAATCCAACAGATGGGGAGAAGTCTTTCATTGACCATCTGCCCATGTACGGCCATGCTGCCTAAATGGAGTGTAGACAGGAGGGGGTTGCTGCATTTTTATATGAGGAACCAGCAAAGTTTTGGGAATATCGACCTTGTGGATCTTCTTTTCTTTACTAGCATCTACAAAGACTTAAACTTTGTATCACTTTGAGAAGAAAAAGGTAATTCTCTTCAAGGACTTGATCCATAATTTGTACCGCCTCTGGCTACATAATTATGTCCTGAATTAATAGCGCTGCTGTTCTTGTATTTCTCCTTTCCTATGTAATGTTTAAAAGATGGCAGCAAAGACCAACCACAATTTTCTTTAGGTCAGCGAAAAATGGCTGCAACATTGTGATAAAACCTGACAACTGCTGGAAGATCTTATAAGGAATGTATGATAAGATCTTAAAAGATACCCAAAAAGATGAAGGACAACTTGGACTCAAAAATACAATGTGACCTTAGATCATCAGGAGATGAAAAGTCATAAAAGTGAAATTTTGGCAGAAAGTAAAAATGTATATTCTTACAGTTTGCAGTTATGTTTTAACCTTCCTTCCAAGTCTTACTTATCAGAGTTCCCATGATGTGGATATCTTAAAGGCCACCTGTCAGAAAGATCAACCCTATTAAACCAGGCATACTGCCTGTTAAAGTGGCTCCTGCTGATTAAAATGATACCTGTCTTGTGAAAATCGGTTGTGCTATTCCCGAGAAAAAAGACTTTTATTTTTTATGCAAGTGAGGACTGTGGTACACCAAGGGGTGTGGCCTGCACTGGTCATCTAAAGTGCTAGGCCCCACCCCTCAGTGCACTGAAGCCCTCAATTGCATCAAATATAAAAGTGTTTTTTTCTCAGGAACGCTACAACCGATTTTCACAAGACAGGTGTCGTTTTAATCAGTAGGATAAACTCTCCAAGGCTGGATACATCGTTTAATAGGTTGACTCTGCTCACAGATGCTTTATAAGGATTTTTTTCAAGACTTTGATACTGAGAGACTATCATTAGGAGCATTGTAATTTTTTTAGTCATCTGATCAGTGGGGTGGCAGGATTTTGACCCCCAACCCTGTAGGCTTTAAATAGGCCTTCAATATCAAACTCCTGTAAAACCCATTCTAAGGGTTTTCCTGGTCATCTTCCTCTGAAACCCTTGACAGACAAGTACGGGTGACAACCATAAGTCTACAAGGACTGGTCTTATCATAATCTCCACCCACCTCTGAAGGACATGCAATATCTGAGAGAGGGTGTTTTATTCTCACCGAAGATGGAGCCGATCGCACTACTTTTTCATGTCAGACTCTCACCAGCCATGGTCCAGAATAAGAAGACCAGTAGATGTGAGGTCCCAAGGAATTAATATGTTGGAGAAGGGGCATTGGCACTAAATCAGTCAAGCAGAGAATTTCAAGGTCTCCTACGTGAATGTGACATTTGCAACATTTGGAAGGATCTGACCATTTTGACATGGCACCAAACAAATCCCTTCTTTGTGACAGCGCCATCTATTGACAGCTTTTCAAGAAAAAGTCATTTAACTTGATTTTATGTAAGTGCAGTTTGTTATCTTATTCCGCAACTTGGAGAATATTTACTGCTATATTAACTCCATGTTTGTTTTTTTTAACTCGGAAATTAGGCGTGGCTTCATACTCACGTTGAACGCAACAACTTAATGACACTTGGAAAAATAAAGCAGGGGGGAAATGTGTCCCAGTGCAGGACTCCTATAATCACCCTTAGCTTTGTAATTTCTCCCTATTTACTGGTCTCTGTTAGCTGTCAGTGAATGGAAACAAAGTTAACAAAAAAAAATCCTTCCTGAAAGGGGTTATCCCATGACTAATGTAAAAAATGAAATTCAGACATCATATAGAACATGAAAGTCCATTTCTAACAAAGCTAGAACCATCCCTGTACCTCACATGGATCCAGAGATCTCCTCATTCATTGCTCTGTTAGATTTATATCAAGCTGAAAGCTCATGGGAGTGTCTTTTCTGCTGCAGCTCAGTGGACGTGCCCATGCTCTGCCTATCACAGCTCAGGTGGAGTGTCCATTCTCTCCCTATCACAGCTCAGGGGGCGTGTCCATACTTTCCATATCACAGCCCAGGGGGCGTGTCCATGCTCTCCCTATCACAGCTCAGGGGGCGTGTCCATGCTCTCCCTATCACAGCTCAGGAGGCGTGTCCATGCTCTCCCTATCACAGCTCAGGAGGCATGTCTCAGCTCTCCCTATCCCAGCTCAGGAGGCAGTTGAAAGATGAAACTGAGCATGTGCGGCCATCTCAGTGAGCAGGACAAAGAAATAACAGAAAAACAATCAGCAGGTGGCGCTATACAGATGCATTTTATTGAATATCTCAGCGGCTATGCTAAATTTTTAATTACATGCAATTACAAAAGTATTCAGATCCAGGTGCTGGTTAGAAAACTGTAGAATACTTTTTGTGGGACAACCCCTTGAACTAATGGAAAACCTCAGCTGTGAGAAGTGTCAGAAGTGCCTCTAAATGTCAAGAAGAATGCTCCCATTTACTGACAGCAAGCAGAGATCTTGAAAATGGTGATAAATTGAAACAAAGTTTATTAGAAAGTTCTAGAATTTTTCCTTCTACACTAATTAATGTTTTAATTTTTTCAGCATGAAAAAGGAGAACTCCTTCGATGCTCACAGACCCCATGTAGCTACTTAGATTTCCAAGGAGCGTTTTCACGAATATTTGTCTACACAAACACCTTTTTTTTTTCTTATTTTACCCATTAATCAAAAGCAAGGCGCACAGACATTAATCATCAAGATGATGCTTGAGATAAAAACTGAAGATTTGTCCTGTGATCACCGGCTTTGAACAGAACACATTGGAGAGCCTTTCAGTGCAACCTGTGATTAATGAATTCCTCACTTGCTACATATAAAAAGGAATATTATTCCATTTTCTCCGATCTGCAGGTTGCTATAATGCCGCCCCCATCTCCGCACTACACGGATAAATATTTAAACTTTCTTTCCGGGGGATCTTACACCTGGCAACCCGTACAGAAGGAGACGTGAAACTCTGAGACTGGAAATAGAGTGAAAAATGATTAAAATAATCTGAGCTATAAATATTGTAACCGGCAGAATCCGTATTTTATCAGAGACGATGCGCCGGCTTTTAGCGGGTTCCCAAGGCAATAAAGTGCATATGGGAAGCTTATTCAAGCAAACACAACGATTAGCGGTATGCACCAATTTATTTCCATAAAGGCCTTTTATTTTACAGGTATGACTAGGAATCCGAAAGTAAAGTGAACCGTTTCATGGGCCTGTGTTACGCAAAACAATTGTGACGTTACAGGGCGCCATGCAGGAGGCAGAAGCCATCAAAGATGGTGGAGGATGAGGGCAAAAAAAGATAGAACATCCTTTTGTTCTCCTGGAGATAAGATGGATGTTGCAGCTGATTATCCGCTTCCTTAAGACAATAAACATGAGTTGTAACATTTGTGTTGCCATGGAAATTTAAACATGGGGGTCCTAGTTGGTTGAGACCCCTGGTACATTGTCCACTTTTGCTCTTATTACAATCAAAAGTGTTCGGGAATGGTATGAGAAATATAATTTATGTGGAAGATAGATAGATAGATAGATAGATAGATAGATAGATAGATAGATAGATAGATAGATAGATAATAGATAGATAGATAGATAGATAGATAGATAGATAGATAGATAGATAGATAGATAGATAGATAGATAGATACTTGAGAAAAGTCCCAGTGTGAGGACTGAAACGTCGCTCCTGGTGCAATAAATTACTACTTGATTTAAGCACATTTTTGGTGGTGCTGCAGACTTTGTTGTTTTTATATTCAAGTGGACTGGATCTCGTCCGGAGCTGCTGGCACACCTTTACCTGTGTACTCTGGCTGTGCTGCCCTTGATTACTGCGTTTAGATAGATAGATAGATAGATAGATAGATAGATAGATAGATAGATATTAATAGATGGACATGAGATAGATAGATAGATAGATAGATAGATAGATAGATAGATAGATAGATAGATGATACATAGATACATAGCTAGCTAGGTAGATAGATGGCTAGATAGCATATAGATAGATAGATAGATAGATATGAGATAGATAACAGAGATAGATAGATAGATAGATAGATAGATAAAAGACACATAGATAGCTACGTAGGTAGATAGATAGCAGATAGATATATAATTAGATAGATATGGGATAGATAGATAGATAGATAGATAGATATGGGATAGATAGATAGATAGATACATAGATAGATAGATGACACATAGATAGCTATGTAGATAGATAGATAGATAGATAGATAATTAGATAGATATGGCATAGATAGATAGATAGATAGATAGATAGATAGATAATAGATAATAGATAGATAGATAGATAGATAGATAGATAGATAGATATGGCATAGATAGATAGATAGATAGATAGATAGATAGATAGATAGATAGATATGGCATAGATAGAAGATAGATAGATAGATAGATAGATAGATAGATAGATAGATAGATAGAGTGCTAGCAGTTGCGGAAGTGATTAAATAACCTCCAGATAAGTAATAAGAAGAACTCCAGTCCAAAAGCATGAGGTGGCAGCGATTACGGGTCAATGGAACACATCCATTAGATCTCTATGTGGCGGTGCCCGCGGTGTTAGGCACGAGCCCCAGAAAACCAATAATAGAAAAAAATACTACAGCACTGTTTACACTGATATTGGAAAGGCAAAGAGTGCTGCAGTATTTTACTATTATAAGAAGATTTCCAGGGAACTCCCAGAAAAAGTTCTGTAGTAATGTCTTGTATTCACCAAAGCAATGATGAAGACGCTACTACTGAACTATCTCTGGGAGTGCCCTGGAAATCTTTTTACTAGATAGATAGATAGATAGATAGATAGATAGATAGATAGACTGAAAAATGAGGCAGCACTCTAATAAATAGGGTGTTGTACCTGGTTTATTCCTCAAGCAACATTTCAGCCCAGCACAATGAGGCTTATGCCAAGCAGACAAGATAGATAGATAGATAGATAGATAGATAGATAGATAGATAGATAGATAGATAGAAGTTAGCACATTAGTTACAAGTCCGGCTCTGCTACATCTGTAGAATATTTATTCTGGACATATATAGGAATGGTCTCTGACAATGTGTTCGTCTGATTTTATTATCTATAGGTGACATTGCCATTACCTTTTATTAGATCAGCCCACGCAGGGGCCACAGTCTATCAGTCTCCCCCTCTGCCGCCTGCTATCTCTGATGGCTTCTGTCCATCATGGTTCACTGGAAGTTCTTTCAATCTCCCCCCCCCCCCCACCCTGTTCCATCCTCTCCTCGGCTGCCAGGCAACCTCCACCCAGAATGGCAATTAGCCAGATGTCAGTCCTCTTATTATCTCCATGCCTCGCTTCTACATTATTTAGTCGCTGCACGATAACAGCAAGAACGCAGGGAATTAAAGGAGACCGGCCCACACGGGCTCCACTTCAGTCATCTGAAAGAAGCCTGACAGAAAAGGCTGAGGCGATGCCAAGACACAAGGGGAGGGGGGCAGGACAGTTTAACCACTTAGATACCAGAATTCAGGTTGAATACAGGCAATTATAAGAAATTGTAACAATGTTCCCAATGTGAGCAAAACATTCAGCTGGTGGCCGCGTCATTAAGAGGAGTCACCTGTGGCTAAGACAGAAATAGAAAGATAGATAATAGACATGAAATAGATAGATAGATAGATAGATAGATAGATAGATAGAAAGATAATAGATAGATAGATAGATAGATAGATAGATAGATAGATAGATAGATAGATAGATACTTAGATACATACAGTTTAGCAAAGAAATGGCAGCACAGAGTTGAAGTCAGAGGTACAGGCCTGTGGATCAGACAAAGACGACTATATGAAAAATAAAAAGCCAGGCAGCACTCTCATATAAAAAGTAAAAAAAACGTGTTTTATTCACCCATGCAGGAAGCGCGATGTTCCGGCTCTGTACTAGAGCCTTTCTCTAGGATACATATCTATTAGATACATAGATATGATATAGGCAGATAGATGATAGATAGATAGATAGATAGATAGATAGATAGATAGATAGATAGATAGATAGATAGATAGATAATAGAGATAGACAGATAGATAGATAGACAGATAGACTTGACAAAGGCTTCATTGAGATGAGCTGAAACGTTGCATTGGGTGTAATAAAGGATCCACGTATTTTTCACCAAGTCCGGAATGCTGCCTTGTCTACATTTTATATTGTCATAGATAGATATGAGATAGATAGATAGATAGATAGATAGATAGATATAAAATAGATAGATAGATAGATAGATAGATAGATAGATAATAGAATAGCTAGATAGATATATGGATAGATAGGTAGATAGATAGATTGACAAAGGCCTCATTGTGTTGGGCTGAAACGTTGCCAAGGGTAATAAAGGGTCTTCACCTTTTCACCTAAGTTGGAGTGCTGCCTCGTTTTCTGTGGATTTTTAGATAGATAGATAGATAATAAATAGAATAGCTAGATAGAGTTCCTTCTTGAATTCAACTGTATCACTATTCTAAGCCTGGTGATAGGGAATACTTTGTGATGCACTGTAGTATTGCGTTCGCCCTTCCTGCTTCTGTTGTCCCTGCCTCCTTGTGGCTTGTATTGCCTCACCTTCTGTCAATTTGGAATCACCTACAACTCAGACCCACTCTTAGTTTTTTTTCCAGGGCTACATTAAGTTCCCAGCCCCACCCCTAGATGGATGGATGGATAGATAGATAGATAGATAGATAGATAGATAGATAGATAGATAGATATGAGATAGATACATACATACATACATACATACATAATAGATAGATAGATAGATAGATAGATAGATAGATAGATAGATAGATAGATAGATAGATATTAAATTTCATACAGGGTGTCATAGACTTATGAAGGCCATGGTTGATTGGCAGGTAGGTAAGATCATCGTCCCGTGGGAATATAGATGTGTTTATCTAACTGTATGAAATATTAATTTTGGCTGTATACATGAAAGCTATGGTTTCAATATTAATGAGTTGAAATATCACAACCTCCATGGATGTTGCTGAGAAGTGAACATACCGTAATACTCAATATTAAGAAATACATATTGCCTCTCCATATAATGTCCTACGGCAATAAGAACATTGTAAGGACACTTTAAGGATTATTCACATGATCTAGGAATATGACATGGGCTGAATCTTCCAGTGTTGTACAGATAAATATTGTGGGGGATATTTACTATAACTGTCATTTTCCACTCCGGTCAGAGGTCCCTCTGCGCTGCCGGAGGCGCAGGTCTCTACATAAGTTTAATGCTTCATCCGGTAGACCAAGAGACAGACTTAAAGGGGTTTTCCGGGATTGTACTACTGATGAGCTATCCTCAGGATAGGTCATCAGTATATAATCGGTGGGAGTCCAACATCCGGGACCCCCACTGATTAGCTGTTTGAGAAGGCACTGGCACTCCCGTAAACTCCGTGGCCTTCTCTCAGCTTTTCCTAGGCCAGTGACATCACGTTCAACGGTCACGTGGCCTAGGAGTAGCTCAGCCCCATTTATGTGAATGAGCATGATACCAAGCACAGTCGCTGTACAATGTACGGCGCTGTGCTTGGTGAGCTGGGAGAAGGTAGCGGCGCTCACAGGAGCACAGGTACCTTCTCAAACAGGTGATCGGCAGGGGTCCCGGGTATCGGACCCCCACCAATCAGATACTGATGACCTATCCTAAGGATAGGTCATCAGTAGTAAATCCTGGAAAACCCCTCTAACTCTTTATGCTCTCTTTCTGGTGTAGATTTAAGCTATTTTCCATGCCAAAAACCGGTGTGGAAAAATGATAAATGAACTGGGCCTCCCTACTCACCACTTCCAGCCCTCCCGCCACGTCACATCCCTTTTTCTCATCTCTTTGGAAAAGTGCCATGAACTGGGAAAAGTTGCAAATTTAATCGCCAAAATTTGAGACCTCTTTAGATTAGTAAATGTCTACAGCTATATACATTAGACGCTGGAGCTGTCGTTCAACACGCCCGATCTGTTTTACTCCTGACCGGCATGCGTCTATGGGAAAAAGGGAGTATGCCAACGCCAGACACCAGACTAAAGATTAGGCATGTTGAAATCCAACAGCCCGATCCTTCTTTCCCCTGACATCAAGATAGAGAGACAGGTCACCCTCCAAATAAGGTTTTGCAGAATCCGTCCGACAATTATCTAATGTTTCTCGTTGCTGGAGGATGAGACCAGGGAGTTCCTCAGTCATTCCTTTGCAGCCATGGCAGGTTTAGCCTTCAATATTTTCCCGATGTGCTATATTCAGCAAAAAAACGTGTCTGAGAGGAGCCCGGCGCGATCTTATAACATGCACTTTCATCACCAGCTAATGGCATGATATTATAGCCGGTGATCATAAACATTATTACTCGGCAGGAACACGCTTGCCAATTTGCATGTTGACCTTGATGTCTGCGCGCCGATCTGATGTGATTTAATAGAAGATGATACAGATTTGTGAAACTGCTTAACGCAGGGGCCGTAATAAGGGAGAGCAGAAATGCCTCTCGCGAAGCGCTCCCCGTCCAGACGCGTCAGCAGAAATCCAGAAAAGTAATCATCCTCGCTGCCATTTTTCACCCAGCTAGTTACGATGACAGCGCCTCACAGTTAGAAAGAAATAGGAGACGGCGACTATTACCGCAACGCTTGTAAATCCTGACGCGCTTTGTTTGTGCTGCCTTTACTTTTACTACTAGACAGTCGCGTCTGTGGAAGACATCGTTCGCGGGTTTGACCATCCCCAGCCCTTACGGGGGCAACTTTGGCAGAGGCTTTCTCAAAATTCAAAATTTGGGGTGTCCAATGATCATCTATGATTAAAGGGGTATTCCCATCACAGACAATGGGCGCTTATCGCTAGGCTATGCCCCCATTGTCTGATAGATGCGGGTCCCACCTCTGGGATCCGCACCTACAAGAAGAAAGGAGCGGGGAGCGGTGTGCCTGGAGAACCCCGGGTTTCCCGGGAGCCGGCTACCACCAGGTGCAGCTCCCCGCTGCTCCCATAGAAGTGAATGGGAGCGCGCCGCACATGCGCTGCCACTGCTCCCATTAATTTCTATGGGGCCGACGAAAAAAGCCGAGCCAGTCCTGGGCTATTTTTGGTGGCCCCACAGAAATGAACGGAGGGCAGCTGCGCATGCGCAGTGCACCCTCCTTCACTTTGGGGGCTCCGTTCTTGTTGTAGGAGCAGGTCCCAGCGGTGGGACCCTCACCTATCAGACAATAGGGCATGTCTTAGCGATATGCCCCCATTGTCTATGATGGGACAACCCCTTTAAGAGGTTGTATTAGCTTGAAACACGTCAGAGATTCTCTGCCTTATCTGCATGCGGGTTTTAGGGGCTTTAAGAGACTCGAGAAGTGATGCTGGAGGTCTTTCAAGTTTCTGTCATCCAATGACAACTCAAGGGTCAAAATCAACTATACATGGTAAAGATAGGACCAAGGGCCAACAGCTGGGCAGATGATCTACAGATGTAGTTGAGCTTTGTTTGTCATGTGGTACGATATATAATAGAGGTGCAATGGGAGATTGAAAGGGATTCTTTACACATCGTTTTTTGTTTGTTTTTCCTATTTTATTTATTTATTTAGTTATTTATTTATTTATTTTGTATCCTTGGAACAGGTGTTTTTTCTGGTGTTTTCAATTCCCATAGAGTTTTCTATGGGAAAAAAAAAACTGAAAAAACACCACACTTAGAACATGCTGCTCGCTGACAAAAATGCCAAAAACACACATATGCAACACAAAAAAAAAAAAAAAAATCGCCATACCTAAAAGCGATTTGTGAATTTCATAATTCACTATACACTTTAAAGGCTCATGCACACGACCTGCGGATGTTTTACGGTCCACAAATTGTGGATCCGCAAAACTCGGATACCGCCTGTGTGCATTCTGCATTTTGCAGAGCGGAATGGTACGACCGGCCCCTAATAGAACAGTCCTATCCTTGTCTGTAATGAGGACAATAATAGGACATGTTCTATATATTGGCGCAATGGCCATGCGGACACGGAATGCAAACATTCCTTTTTTTTTTTTTTTGTGGGCTGATTGAAGTGAATGGTTCCACATACGGCTGAACCACCAGAAAAAACTATATGTGAAACTCTCCTTAGTGCTATGGGGTCTTCTCGGTTTTCCATTGTTGTCCAGACTGCAGGGGTGTGACTGAAATGACGCGTTTTCAACCTAACCCTTTCCATCCAGCCTTACTGTTACGTATAGAACTACAAAACATACTGGTTAATATAGCGATACAGTTGAATATGCAGAGATGAACACTTCCACAATGAAAGCGTTCATTGCCCAAGGCCCTTCCGCTGCCCCACCACTTGTCCTTACCTGGTGCTGCCTGAGGCAATCGCCTCACCTCGCCTCATTGGCGGTGCACCCCTGCCAGACTGGATACAATTATAACAATCAGCTGTGAGAAGTATGGGGTGTGTAGACAAAAATGTCCTCATTCCGATGCTTTTGCATTATGGGCCCCACAGCAAAACTTAGTATGGGCCCCCTGTCCTACTCAAAGAACAGCTTTTTTTTTTTTTTTTTTTTTTTTTTTTTTTTAGTATAAGAAATTGAAATTTAAAAAAGTTTAATTAAAAAGTCACCCTCGGTCTCACCGATTGCATCGGAAAAAGTGGAACAGATACTTCATAAATATGGTGGGGCTCATTGTGACCACCAAACTTCACCTGTCTCCCATCTATTACAAAGCTGGCCACCTGCTGTCACCAGTAGGGGGAGCTCATTGCATAGGAATGTATACAGTTACAAATGACTGAAAGAAGATATAATCTGTTTGCACTGGGCTCCCCCTGGTGGTTTCACAGGAGTTCAGCACCCAGTCCTCTTGCCCCAGGTGGTCCATGGCCTGCCTCTACCGATGTATAGAGCTGTATACTTCCGATGGAGTCGGTGAAAAGCATCTTCACTGACAGGAAGCAGAGATCTAGAATATCTGAAAAAAATAAATAAATACAAAATCTATAGAACTTTTCATGATACAATTGCAGGCGCTCACATGCATTATAATAATCCGACGGCAGGAAGTCGAGTTTGTGCAGTTCTTACTGAATCCACACGAGGAATAGAATATCCCCGTTATAATCAATGGGGCTCATCCTCAGGTTTCCTGGGCGGAATCCTATGAAAATAAATGATGTTTCACGCATCTCCAATGCATGTTAACGATGTGGCGCAAACCTCCTTCACTTGCATTGCGTTATTACAAGATTTTTGGGGAAATTAGGTGCAGAATCCGCACTAAAATCCAGGTCAAAGCCGACGTATGTGAACACAGCCTTGCAAACCATTACCTTTAATATGCCTTTAAAGAACTAATCCCACATCTATAGGGTCTTCTATATGAGTTCCGCTGGGATTTAATTACAGTAATTGTCTGCCCTTCCCTTCTGAACTGGTTTCTAAGGTACAAAAGTAACTATGATGGACGCGTATCACTCCCCGCTGCATTGCATTATGGTATATGTGGTGCTTCTTACGTATTTTATATCTGGAGGTTCTTGTGTAGTAACCCACATGGTTAAGATTTTTATAGGACTACTGGAAATCATCCAGGTGCACTAACAAAGGGACCATAATGAGTTAATAACAAGGTCAGCTCTGCTACATCCATAAATCAGTTATAATGGTAGCAGACCTATTGAGGTCCCTCTGCATCCATTAAGATGGGCTTAGAGGTGAAGGCCCCTCCCGGTCCATGTAACGGGAAGATATAGAAAATTCTGCTTTAATTGAGTCCCAGGTTGAGCGCAGGTCGTGGCAGGAGGAATGGTATAGGGCTCAGACGCCATAGATGGTTTTCTAGAACAGAAGATATGAACCTCAAGAAGACCTTACCTATTTAGGGGGATTTGCGCTGACACCATTATCCCTGGACGCCAGACCCAGGGGCGCTATAATGTTTTATCTCTCATAGCTGATATGTCACCTCTGGAAACTGTTTTTGCATCTCAATAAATGATAACATATGTAAATAAACTATGTGCAGTCTGGAAACTATCTATCTATAATCTATCTATAATCTATCTATAATCTATCTATCTATCTATCTATCTATTATCTATCTATCTATAATCTATCTATAATCTATCTATAATCTATCTATCTATCTATCTATCTATCTATCTATCTATCTATTATCTATCTATAATCTATCTATCTATCTATATATCTATAATCTATCTATCTATCTATCTATCTATCTATCTATCTATTATCTATCTATCTATCTATCTATCTATCTATCTATCTATCCTATCTATTATCTATCTATAATCTATCTATCTATAATCTATCTATCTATCTATCTATCTATCTATCTATCTATCTATAATCTATCTATCTATAATCTATCTATCTATCTATCTATCTATCTATCTATCTATCTATCTATCTATCTATAATCTATCTATCTATCTATCTATCTATCTCATATCTATCTAGCTATCTATCTCATATGTATGTATCTATCTATCTAAACATCTACTGACCGATGGATAGATACAGTGTCGGACTGGGGTACCTGGGGCCCACTGTACGGATACATTTAAATAATCTAACAAGTTTTTTATATGAACATAGGCTGGTTGAGGGGCTGTACATTGAATATAAGTATGTAGTGCAGTAAGTCTACTGTGTTATGTGCCACTTGTGCAGGGGGTGGGAGACTAGGGGCCCACCTTGCTCAGGGGCCCACCGGGGGATTCACCTGTACCCCTGTGGGCCAGTCCGAGCCTGGATAGATAGATAAAAGATAGATAGATTGATGGATAGATAGATAGATAGATAGATAGATAGATAGATAGATAGATATGAGATGGTTGGATAGATAGATAGATAGATAGATAGATAGATAGATAGATAGATAGATATGAGATAGATTGATTGCTAGATATGAGATAGATAGATAGATAGATATGAGATGAGAAGATAGATATGAGATAGATAGATAGATAGATAGATATGAGATAGATCGATAGATAGATAGATAGATAGATAGATAGATAGATAGATAGATAGATAGATATTAGATAGATAGGTAGATAGATAGATAGATAGATAGATAGATAGATAGATATTAGATAGGTAGATAGATAGATAGTCCTGGTTCATTCCTGTCATGTCGGAGTGATTCACCATCACAGCTCTCTGCAGCCTTCACCATATTTCTCATTAACCAGCATCCTGGGAGAAGGTGACAGCACACAGGACCCCGCTGCTGATGGTAACACTTACTTGGCGGTGTTATTTCCAGGTTGAAATCTCTGCTGCGCCATATAATATATAGTTCTTAATTAATCAGCACTTAAAATGCAGAGGCTGATCATTAATCAGGAGCCTGCTTCATCATGACCAGAGCTGACACGAAAAACCAGCGAAGACCACAGGAGTCTGGAAATATGTTTATTTCTCTACTGGGCGAATCGGCTGCAGGGTGACGGCGTCGTCATATATCAGGCCCCTCATTTACACATCACGGGAATTGTGCATTCAATCTCTGCTCTAGAAGGGTAATGTAATGAAGGGCATCTACACTGTGGCTGATCCATTCACATGCCTTCCTGTACACAGTGCAATAATTCACAGTGTCCTGCCCCTGTGGTCTCTATACCCCTTGCACCTTAGTCCTGTGTACTAGTATTATCATTGAATCTCCTCCAGGCTGCCTCCTGTTATTCCCAATCCTGTCCTCTGGATTTAGCACAGTGCCCATGAAGTACTGAATGCTGCTGCGCAGCGCACAGTCTCCTGCCTCTCCTGTGTGTTTACTTATGTTTACCTCTCTGGCTCCAGAGAACCTGCTCATAAGGTTGAATTAAAGGGGTTGTCCGAGTTATTTTTTTGTCATTTGTATGTTTCTAACTAATCAAATATAACAGCTTTCCAATACACTTTGTGCTTCTAAAGCTGCTGGTTTCTCAGATTTCACTCAGGGTCACATGACCTGTGATGTCAGCTTCTCTCCCTGCTCTGCTAAAGTTCCTGGACAAGCATATAAGAGCCTGTACACGAGATGTCACTGTGCTGGCCACGCCCCCCTGCTCTCTCCCTGGATTCTTTCAGATAAAACATTAACCCTTTCAGCCAGAACACACACAGGGCTTAAGGCTTTACAACAGTAGCTGCAGGCAATGAAGCCACACAGGATCTGCCCTCCTCATCCTGTAGAGACAGAGCTGACACTGGAGGAGATCTGCAGGGTATTGCACAAGAAAGGTAGGGGGAAGTTCCTGTCTGCATCAGTAATGTAGCATTGTACAGCTGGGACTTGTAGTCCTACACATACAACATGCTGCTGAGTATCCCAGCAGGCAGACATGTCACTCAGGGCAGACTTATTCACTCCCTTTGCAGAGCAGGAAGGGGGAGGGGCAGAGATTGTTATTATTGCAGGTAAACAAAGACCAGAAAAGAACCAGGAAAATGTGGAAATATAGATTTTTTTTGCCTAAAACTTGCTTAACTTAGTTATATATTGCTGCCCATCAGATTTACAGTACTATATATTTTTTTTTCAGAACGCAGACAACCATTTTAACTATAATCATGGGACCTGGATCAACCAGAGCCTTAGCCTGCAGTGACTTCTACTGGTCAGATGGAGGACAAAGGCTGGACTATTGAATCAAGAGGAAATCTGCAACGTTTCTTATGAAGATGCAGAACCTGTTGTCTATGCTGCACGTGCCAGCTCTGTACTGCTGCGACCCTGAGTGGCCTCATACTGCACTTGATAAAGGGGTCCTGAGTACCCGAAACTCATTGTCCTTGTGAAAGCAGTCAATAAATGGTTTTATAATCTGACTGGTCATGGTTTTGCACCAGCTATCACCTAAAAGTGAGACCTGAGTAGTCCACCTCTCTTCTTGTGCTCCGTCACCTCATTTGGTGGATTGGCTTCTTCCCTTGGAGACCCAGATAGCACCGGCTTCACCGACCTCCATATCTACAGATGCTCACTGGAGTTGTGTCCAACTTTGCATAACATGAAGAGGTGAGTAAATTCTATTCCCCATAGAGGCATTCACCCTATGAGCGCCTCCTCTCTTTGGCCATCCATTGCTACGGTGTAAACCTGACCGTTAATGATGATAGAGCACCCAGGTGCTCGTATGCTCGGGTGCTCTGGCCGAGCACTCAGGGGTGCTCGAGTGCTCGGCCGAGCACCCGAGCATAATTGAAGTCTATGGGACTAAACCAGAGCGGGGGGTGCCTGGTTTAAAGGGGTCCCAAAAAAAAGCACAGACACAGAGTAAAACTTACCTTCCCTGGATGCTCCCGACCTGTTCCAGCCGGAAAGACGGAGCGCAGAGTGGTAAGTTTTACCACAGCGCCACCTGCTGGAGGGAGCTGCTGGGAAAGGTAAGTATGGATCCGTCATGAACTCCATTGAAAGTCAATGGAGGACGGATCCGTTTACTATTGTGTCACACCAAATGGATCCGTCCCCATTGACTTGCATTGGGGTCATGATGGAGCCGTCTTAATGTGGGGAGGGGACTCGAGCATTGTGCTTGGGTACACTCGGTGTTCAGCTCGCTCAACACTACTGACCGTACATATAAAACGAAAATGGGCCGATCTCAGCCAATGATCATTTTTTAAAATTATAGCCGAATTTTCGCCACTTTGTCATTCTCGGGGCTACTCTGGCTTATCGAAATAATAATAATTATTCTTATTATTGATGAGTGAATCGAAGTCTACAAAGTGAACTTCGATCTGAATTTCAGAATTCGATTTGCCGCAAAGCCGAATTTCCTTGTGATTTATGGCAACGAATCAATTTTTACCTGAAATAGTGCAAAAAAAAAAAAAAACATACTTACCAGCTGCCGCTACTTAACTTGCTTGAAGACCTTGCACGAATTCCTGTGCATGGTGACGTATGACCTCACCACACTGGCCGGCGTGATGACGTCATCTGGGTCCATGTGACGTTTTGTGGCAGATCTGCAAGCAAGATGGCGGCGGCCGGCCCGTTAAGAGCAAATGGACCAAGTTTTATTTTTTTTAATTTTACACTGTGTTATTCGATCATGTATGAATGTGGCACCTGGGGGGGGGGCACTCTACTTACAAAGAAATGTACTTCGTGACAAAGTAATCAAAGTAATCATCACGAAGCAAATTATTTTGAAAAAATCGGTAAAGCAGCCAAATCGAATTTTACAATAATTCACTCATCTGCGTCTGGAGGAAAGAAGGTTTGTACACAAACATAGAAGAGGATTCTTTACGGTAAGAGCAGTGAGACTATGGAACTCTCTGCCTCAGGAGGTGGTGATGGTAAGTTCACTATAAGAGATCAGGAGGGGCCTGCATGTATTTCTGGAGGTAATAATATTACAGGTTATAGTTACTAGAGATGGGTCGTTGATCCAGGGAGTTATTCTGATGTCTGATTGGAGTCGGGAAGGAATTTTTTTCCCTAAAGTGGGGAAAATTGGCTTCTACCTCACAGGGTTTTTTTGCCTTCCTCTGGATCAACTTGCAGGATAACAGGCCGAACTGGATGGACAGAGGGCTTTTTCGGCCTTATAAACTATAAATAATAAATAATATTAATAATAATTATTATTATATTTAATGTACATGATTATTATAATTGTATTTGTTGTTGATACTATTATTATTTCGTGTACATTATTTATTATTATTACTATTTTATGTATATTATTAGTAGCAGTATTATTACTATTTCACATACATTATTATTATTATTATTATTATTACTATTTCATGTATATTATTATTATTATTATTATTATTATTATTATTGCTATTTCATGTATATTATTATTCTTATTATTATTATTATTATTATTATTATTATTATTATTATTATTATTATTATTGCTATTTCATGTATATTATTATTTTATTTATTTTTTCACGTACATTATTACCACCGTAGTCCTCATTCTCCATCATCATTGTCACAGACTGAACCCATTAATCTTCACCCTGCGGACTCTGCACATTAGTTTCTCTCTTTGAAGCTCTGTCACACCTCCATTGTTATGCAGACCTCACCCCCGATCATTCCTAGCTCTGCCCCTTCTTCTCGATCTTGACAGATGCCATGACAATCCTTCTAAAATTCAGGTATAAATATCAGAGAAAATCTCCCCAAAATCCATCCAATGATAAAACCCGATTGGACCTGAACCCTGAAACCGTCCTTGGTTCATTTTGATAACGTAGGATTATTTCCTTGGCTGGATGTTAGACGTCCCATCACCTTTGGGGAGAACAGATGCTCGTATCTCTCAGAGGTTCAGGCTGAAATCAATTAGCATTTTCTGCGGGAGGAGAAGAAATGTTGTCTGTATAATGAGTTGCACTTGTCTGGAAGATTCGGCCACGAGCTACAGATTCTCACAGGCCGGTAATTAACACTTCACGTGCCTCACTCTGGTTCGGCATACAAGAGTCATTAAAGATGGCATCTTCAGCTCTGCCATTAGTCTGGAGTAGGGATGAGTGAATCCATTCTAAGTAGCTGCGCAAGCACCAAGGCTCTGCTTCTGCTGCTGGAAGAGCCACTGAGCATGCGCCACTGCACTTCTGGGTGACGGTGCATGAACGGTGGCTGCTCCTGAAGCAGAAGCAGAGCCTCTGCACTTGCTTCCCTACTCAGAGGCAGATTGTCAGGGACATGCGAGATGTTTCTGACCCTTCTTCACCTGTGGGGCCTGCCCCTCACAAGTGAAGATCTCTTGGTAATGAGATGAATTGATTTGTTAGAATCGATTCTCTCATCCCTGGTCTGAAGGATTAGTCCCACCAAATAGGCACTATAGCGAAAAATGGTGTCAGCACAGGCCACACCCACTTTTTAGACGGCATAGACTGTGCGTAGACAGCCTGGCCATGAAATTTAAAGGAAATGCATAGACATTTACATGCATTGTGCCTGAAGGACTTGGGCTCTGTATGTATTGTGTCTGAACCTACACTAAGGACGTAAATATTTGACAATGGATACACCGTGTAATATCCATCACCCATGAGGGCTCGTTGTAAAAACAAAACAATACATACAATTTTTAGATGGAGGCCAAAAGGACACTCCTCTGGCCTCAGTTCAGAACAAATGCAGTTGGCGTAGGCCTGTAATGGATGAAGCATGGTCAAAAGTCAAAGGACATGGACCAGGCAGAGAACATGTCCTCCGTCTGACAAATGGTGGTCTAAATGTTAAAGGAGGGCTGAAGATCTCAACTGGTTCCGGTGCTGCTGCTAACTACTTCCTGATCCCAGTTTGATACACAGGCAATGACTTGACATGTTTACCTAGCCAATCACTGGCCACGGTGATGATCCGCCTCAGCCACTCATTGGCTGAGCAAGTATTTCAAGTCATTTCCTGTGGGCTGATGCAGGAACAGGAAGTAGACACCAGCAGAGACCGGAGCAGCTTCAAAATGCGCCAAGAGATGAGTCAGGTGTGTAATGTTTTTCTTTTTTTAATTTTTAACCCATTTTGTCCATTTAAAGAAAGTCCTTTGGATAACTCTTTATCGTACTCAAGATTTATCGATGAACCAGATAATTGGTAACAAAGAGATCAATAAGGACTGGAGATAAATGTGAGATCGGTGGGGGTCAGGAGGCTGGGACCACCACAGTCTGCTGACTTTTGGGTATTTGTACCTATAGGTGGTACAACAATTACCCTTGCAGCCATGTCTTATATACAGATGGGTAGCGCCCCACTGTCTGCTGAAATAAGGGTTCCTTAGCTGGAATGTTGAACCCCCCTCTGCACCACAACAGTCTTTTTTTAAAGGGGTCGTCCCCTGATAAATATTCTGCAGCTGGATCTGAATACTTTTGTAATTGCATGTCATTTAAAATTGTGTATAGCCATTGAGTTATTTAAAAATTTCTATATGTATATCGCCACCTGCTGTTTGTTATCTTTCTTATTTCTCTATCCACCTTGTAGAAGTGGACGCACATGCTCAGTTCCATCGTTCAACTGCCTCCTGAGCTGTGATAGGGAGAGCTGAGACACGCCCCCTGAGCTGTGATAGGGAGAGCATGGACACGCCCCCTGAGCTGTGATAGGGAGAGCATGGGCACGCCTCCTGAGCTGTGATAGGGAGAGCATGGACACACCCCCTGAGCTGTGATAGGGAGAGCTGAGACACACCCCCTGAGCTGTGATAGGGATAGCATGGACACGCCTCCTTAGCTGTGATAGGGAGAGCTGAGACACTCCCCCTGAGCTGCAGCAAGAAAGACACTCCCTTGAGCTGTCAGCTTGATATAAATCTAGCAGAGCAATGAATGTGGAGATCTCTGGATCCATGGGAGGTACAGGGCTGGTTCTAGCTTTGCTATAAAGAGGTTGTCATGTACTATATGATGTCTGATATTCATTTTTAAACATTCATCAGAGGACAACCTCTTTAAGGAGGAGCCTTATTGGCAAAATCCCATTAATTCTACAACTGAAACTAAACTCAGTTCCTTCAGCTGAGTATTTGGCACCAGCATATATTATGTATTATCACATTATTGTGCCTATAGATAGTGCAATGATTGGACCTACAGATGGAGTTCCACAATGTCTGCTAGAATGAGGGATACCCAGTGTGAACGCTGGACCTTCCTGACAAGGATGGTCTTGGTAAGGAAGATGGTCAAGAACGGGTTTTTACCAATTTCAGTATCTACCATGGAGTTGTATGGAGCAATATCTCTCCTGCTTGGCCATGAAGCAGCTCCAAGAAAAATCTGATCATGTCCCAGCCTTTGATAACAGTCCCACCAGTCATTCCCTTCCCAATACTTTCAGGGTCCTGCACATAGTTGGGTGGCTCCAGATCTTTGCCTATATTATGGTCCTGCCTGGTTGTGCTGAACGTAGAATACAATGGATAGTTTGAGGACATTTTCCTTGGTTTTGTTGGATTTTATTAATGATATCTCAGATAATGCAGTGGAATCACAATATATTATCTGCAAAAAAAAAAAGGAATCAATCATTTCTCAGCTGGAATAATGACTATCCCGAGGGAGACGGAGACACAGGGAGACTTCAGCTATTGAGAAAAATATACGAAGGAGAACAATGGTATCCAAAGTGTTGTTCTTATGGCTACCAAGAAAGCCAAAGTCTAATATCTGGGTCAAGAATCCGCCAGATAATCATAGGAACGCTCGTAGTGATTATCTGAAGGATGTAAAGGTGTGGTTGATAGCCAAGGAACGAGTGAAACACTTCTGGTAATTGGAACGTTTGTGCAGGCACCTAAATTGTTGTTTGCCTGCGGCAGATCACGGCATCTAAACAGTCTCTGCTGCCGGCAAACAAAAATGTGGGACGAGCGATGGCATTAGCGATCACTCCTCCCCTTACTGTGGACATATAATGGAAGCGGTCTCCTCCACTGACGAGCTTGCAGGGAAGGAACGCCAAATTGGCCAGTGTGAAGGAGCCTTTAGATATTTAGGCTTTTCTGCTGCTTGAGGCGAAAACTGAAACGGTGTTTCTTTTAGTGTGTGCTTTCTCTATGGAGAGTTAGTATCCCGCCGCTGATGAGTAGTATTGAGCGAATCGAAGTATTCGACGTGGGCTTCGATCCGAATTTCAAATTCGATTTGCTGCAAATCTGAATTTCCTCGTACTTCAATTTTCCCTGAAATGGTGGTAAAAAAACGAAAAAAAATCCATACTCGCCTCATCCATTTCATCACATAGAGGCCGCTGCCATCTTGATTGAAGATACCGCGCAAAATCTCATACATGGTGAGGCATGACATCGCCACATCGGCCGGCGTGATGACGTCATCACGTCACCATCAAGATGGTCATCGTGGCCTCTACATCAGGGATGTCTAACCTGTGGCTCTCCAGCTTTTGCAAAACTACAACTCCCAGCATGCCCAGTCTGGCTACAGCTATCAACCTACAGCAGGGCATGATGGGAGTTGTAATTTTACAACAGCTGGAGAGCCGCAGGTTGGCAAGCCCTTCTCTACATGATCAAATGGATAAGGTGAGTATTATTTTTTTTACCAGATTAACCCCTGAAAGCCCTCGATGTTAATCTCAGAGAGGGGTTCAATGATGGGGGGCGGTGCAATCGCCGTTCCCCATCATTAGATCTGCTACATACTAAAAAATGCGGTTCGTGATGAAGTAATTCGCCACATCAGAATTTCTTTGTGAAGTAGTCAAACCGAATTTTCGCTCATCTCTACCGATGAGGTCCAAACAGACTGGAACAGGTCTGTCCACAAACCCGAATACCTAGGAGGTGTTCTAGGACCAAATCTTAGACGTTGGCTTTCTCGGGAGACATGAGAAGAACACTTTGGATCCAGTTTATCTCCTTCGAAATGAAATCTTACTGTATATTTGACCCAGTGCCTGAAGTCATTTAGTCGTATTGCTTTAAATGTAATGCACTGGGGGCTAAGTACTTGCTCCTAGCACCACACATGCTACAGGAAGGGGTTAAACAGGTGATTAATGAACTGCTTACACTTTACAAACCTATACAATAAGAAATAATGTGGATCAGAGGCCGCGGTGAGACCTTCTGACACCGTACAGGGCGGTTTTCAGGTGGAGCTCCACCTTAATCCATGGGTTCCCCATGCTATGCCGTTACATATCTACAGAAATATCAGGTTTCCGCTGCACAAACGATCAGAACAACATTTAAATAAACCAATTGTTGTAAACAAGAGATTCAATAAAGTTGGAATTTGTACATGGAGAAATTGCGCCATTCATTACATTTACTATCAGCTGGAGAGAGCAGGACCGCGCGTAATGGGGAGGAGAACACAGGGATCGCTTCATATAAAAGTATAATTCTGCGACATAAATACACAGGGCAATGTTCTTTACAAGAAGTGAAGATGTTCTAGATAAATACTGCAAGCTTCTCTTTATAGGGCTCTCATTTTCAGGCTCAGGATGTTCTACAAATCAGTTCTACCGCCATATACTGTGTGTGACCTCATCAGCACTGGGGGTTCTCCGTACCGGATATAACTGTTTATATATATATATATATATATATATTGTATATACATTGTCATTTACAGGTGCGTCAAACATTAACACTGAATAATTCTCACTTGTACGTACAGATGGAGAGTAGGCAAAGACTGAGCAAGATAGAGCAAAAACGTATTTTGCATTGCTAGATGATCATAGAATAGATAATAGATGATAGAAGATAAATAGGCAATTAGATATTAGATAGATAGATAAATGGATAGACAAAAGACACATAGATAGATAATTAGATGATAGATAAATATTAGATAGATAGATAGATAGATAGATAGATAATTAGATGATAGATATATATGAGATAAACAGATAGATAGATAGATAGATAGATAGATAGATAGATAGATAGATATAGATGGACATGAAATAGATGGACAACCAGACCAATAGCTAGATAGATAGATAGATAGATAGATAGATAGATAATTAGATGATAGATAGATAGATAGATAGATAGATAGATAGATAGATAACAGACAGATAGATAAATAGATACAAATCACTGCAAAGGGACTACACCATGGCGCCCTACCTGGAGAGGATACCCCACCCCAAACACAGACAGACCCTGAGCCTGTACAGACTGAGCGCCCACAGCCTGGAGATGGAGACGGGGTGACACAGGCAGACATACAAGCCGCGGGAGAGCAGACAGTGCCAGCACTGCGAGCAGGGGGCCTTGGAGGATGAGGCCCACTTCCTGCTACACTGCAGAAAATACTCACCCGTGAGGGCCGCATACTTCCAGAGACTCTCCGCTCACATCCCGGACTTCACCTCCATAGATGATCAGAGGAAACTCCAAATCCTACTGGGAGAAGAGGAGTCCACTGTAGAGATCGCTGCCCAATATGTCTCCACCTGCCACCGACTGAGAAGAAGATGAGACACCATGGACTATTATACCCTATACTGCCCCTTTAAACCAACATCCACCCCCTAATTCCCACATCAAACCCCCTCCACAATACCTATTATTTCTTTTGCTTTGGCAATGCTAAATGTTTTACTTGGACGTGTCAATAAAGCTTTATTGAATTGAATTGAATTAATAGATAATTAGATGATAGATAGATAGATAGATAGATAGATAGATAGATAGATAGATAGATAGATATTAATAGATGGACATGAGATAGACAACCAGACCAACAGATAGATAGATAGATAGATAGATAGGATAGATAGATAGAACACATAGAAAGCTAGGTAGATAGACAATTAGATGAGATAGATAGATAGATAGATAGATAGATAGATAGATAGATAGATAGATAGATAGATAGATATAGATAGATAATAGATAGATAGATAGATAGATAGAGTTAGATAGATAGATAGATAGATAGATAGATAGACAGATAGATAATGGCCCCAATGAGCAGGGCTGAAACGTAGCAGGAATAAAAGATCCACTACTTTTTCACAAGTCTGGTGTGCTGCCTCATTCCTTGGATTTGTATATTGAAGACTCCTGGGCCCGGAGACATTGAGGGATTGCACCCTGCCTCCATCTTTGCCGTGCTGCAGTTTTTTCAGTGTTTTGGTAGATAGATAGATAGACCCTCGGACCCTCGGAACCAAACACCTCCTGATTATACGGAAGCCAAGGTTGGCACATAACAGGTAGGAAATAGTGTTAGGTTCCCATCCTACAGAGATCACCTGGACGATTTGGTGGACGGGCCCAGATAATTCTGTACAAAATATATTTGCCAAGAATCTCTAATTTACCAAACAAGCATAGCATTAGCTTCAGAATACTTCATATCACTATGGCATTTTGTGCTTTATCTGGTTAGCAGTGTGCCGTTGCATTGTATGTATTTTCCTTTTCATTGCAATCAGCCATAGCAACGTGCACCTGCGCATTGGGATGTGCTGACTGAAATCCCCTCTTTTTTTCTTTCCATTTTAGCTGAACAGTATCCAGATAAAAGTTAGCCCATCCGTGGCCCCCGACTCGTTACTTTCAATCCCATGTCTCAGGATGTCACATGACCCAACCAATTAATTGCCAGCGTAAGGGAAAATGTGAATTATTGATTCATTTAATGTATGATCGATATTGCGAGGCTTAAGTCAAATGTTGCAATAAAGGCGATTTCATCTGCACTGATTGTCTGTAATGCAATTAGCATAGATACAAGAGTATGAAAACTGTTCTACATGGGACGACTTCTATTTAACCCCGCGTGACATTGTGTCTGCACACAGAGGTAGCAGAGCGGACGAAAACCACACAAACACAGGGAGAACGTACAAACTCCATGCAGATGTTGTCCTTGGTTGACTAGATAGATAGAAGACACATAGATAGATAATCAGATGATACATAGATAATTAGATATATAGATAGAAGAAGAAAGAAAAAAATAGATCAATGATAAAGAGAGATAGATAGATGAATAGATAAGTAAAGTCTGTATAAGCAGCAGCACAAGTCAATGCAGAAAATAGCGGGTGCAATCCCTCCGGTGTAGGAAAATACGCCACTGATGTATAAAGTAGAAAGCGAGGCAGCACTCCAATGCATATGATAAAAACGGAGCTTTATTCCCAGAAATGCGACGTTTCAGCCTTCTCTATGAGGCCTTTCTCAAGCATATGTGACCAGTGTAACAGCAAACATATAAATAGGCAAAGTAGGAGGGGTGATACCCCATGTGTTCAATTCACAATCAACCAATCATAAAGTTGTAAACACATCAAGTGTCAAAATAACGTGAAAACAAGTGCAATCATATTCATAGATCAATGTGATAACCATAATCAATACATATAAAAAAACGTGTATCATGTCCAATAAGGTCTCTATAACTCTATAGAACCAAGTGATATCTCACAGTGAACGCTCCTTATGTTAAAAACATTACGATTACCAATCTAATTGTTAATAATACCTTCTTTGAGGATATCGGATGTTACAGGCACCAATTCTCCATACGCAAATCCCGCGTCCGTTCATGGCTACTGCGCATGCCTGAAATCCCGTCGTCACATGACATGTCACCTGACATGTCACGAGGGCGGAAGCAGCGCATTGCCATACGGAGTCTAGGCAACCACAAGAAACATAAACATAGTGCACCAGAGATCGCAGCCATATCACCGTAGCTGCGATCCTAAAGTGACCACTAGAGGAGATGCCGCCTGGATAAAGCTTCAAACTAGAGCTATAAGATTATATATATATATATATCTCTCTGGGCAAATTCAAAATTGTTCCTTAAAAAATACTAAGTCCTAAGTCATATACGCCACCATTGATCATCGACCTCCTTATGTGTATAAGAGGGGGGGAAGGGGAATCACCATCAAGTTACCCCAATGGAAAAATTCTCCCTAGTGGCCAATTCGGGATATGGAAACAGATTCCTGTCTCCCATCCCATTATTGTCCAATCACTCCACCCCCTCAATTATCACCACCAGATTGTATTGTGACTTCAAAGGACCAACCCTAAGGTTAGTATAAAGGAACAATGTATGTCCATCCTATATTGGATCAGGGCATATATCCCACATCCAATAAGGATAAACCATAAGACATTTGTGCCCATAAAACAGACATCTGTCCAGAAAAAATGGCACTCCAGCAGCACACCCAGTTTGTATATAGTAATTCTGTACTTAGGAAAAAATAATGTTTCCAAAATCATTGGTGCTTGTCCATCCAATATAACCCCAAAAGGCTTCATAGACCATCCCCAAATCTGAAACAAAAAATGTTGAAATCAGTATCAACAAATAAACAATACATAAACACTGGTCATCTTCCCATTCTACTCTCCAACTAGACCCTCCCACATGGTTAGTTCATCGATGCATCTAACTAAACACCCCCAAATTGAAATCCACATTTAATCCGCCAGGTTTAAGCGTTTGCAATCTATATATCCATTGTAACTCCTTCTGTTTCAGTCGCTTCTCCCTGTCTCCACCCCTATTGAATCCTGGATATGGCAATATCCACACAGGTTATTGATGATAAATTGTATGAGTTTCTGTGGATTGAGCACCCGGTGACACCGGTTCTGTATACTTTACCAAAGATCCACAAGGATTTGATGAACCCGCCAGGGAGACCCATTGTGTCGGGGAGGGGTTCTATCTTCTCTAATGTGGCCATCTTTTTGGACAGATTTCTCCGCAAGTATGCGGTAGGGAGCCGGTCTTATATCCGTGATACAAGTGACTTTCTATCAAGGATCACTGACATCAGGGTGACTTCGGACATGTGGTTGGCATCATTTGATGTGACGAGCCTCTACACATCTATTGATCACAGTAGGGGGTGTGGGGGCCGTCACCAAATGCCTGGAGGGGGATAATGTTCCACCGGAACACAAGTGGTTTATTATCTCCCTATTGGAAGTTGTTCTGCACATGAATTATTTTGCATTTAAAAATGAATTTTTTATCCAATTACGCGGAACCGCGATGGGGTCTAATATGGCCCCGACATATGCGAACATCTTCATGGCCGGCCTAGAGGAGGAGGACATCTATGTATCGCCCCATTTCAACCAGGTGGTTGGATGGTGGCGGTACATAGATGACATCTTCCTTATCTGGAAGGGCTCAGAACCGGCGTTGAGGGAGTTCCATATGTTTCTGAACAATATAGACCCTGACATTCAATTTACATTGGTTTGCTCCAATGAGTCGGTACAGTTTTTAGATACATTAGTCAGTCTGGGTAGCGTCAACTTAACCACTGACCTTTATACCAAGGAGACAGACTGTAACAGTATACTTAGATTTGAGAGTTCCCATCCACGATCCATGATTAGATCCCTCCCCTTTAGTCAATTCCTTAGAATATCAAGAATTGTTATGGATCCAGTGACTAGGGAAATGAGGTTGGATGAGATGGCTGAAAAGTTTCATAGGAGGGGTTATCCTCGAGCCCTTACGATTGCCAATAGACAAAAACTCAACCAACATGTTGCTAGGATTGTGACAAATAAGGGTCCTCGGATACCATTCATTACAGCGTACTGTGAACAGAGTGGTGAGATAGCCAGAATTGTGCGGAAGCATTGGTCCACTCTGTCAGGCCATTACCAACATGTCCCAGAATTTCAGGTTCCCCCGCTGATGTCCTACAGACGCACTAAGAACTTGAGAGATGTTCTTGTTCATAGTGGTTCATTAGGGATGGGCATGAAGCAACAATCCTTGACTGGAGTGAGGAGGACTGGATGTTTTCCGTGTCTGTCATGTGTGAATTGTGCATACATGGACAGGGCCAAGACGTTCATCCCTCCACACTCCAACACGTCATATTCTATTAGACATTTTATGACGTGTAATAGTAATTTTGTGATTTATGTTGTTAAATGTCCGTGCCCCTTGTGGTATGTGGGTGAAACCACACTTGAGGTGAAAACTAGAGTCACACAACATAGATATTCTATCAGAAAGAAAAGGATGGATCTCCCTGTCCCTAAACATTTTGTGGAGAAGGCGCATAAAGAGAAAGATTTAAGATTTATGATCATTGACCATGTTCCTCCACTCAATAGGGGTGGAGACAGGGAGAAGCGACTGAAACAGAAGGAGTTACAATGGATATATAGATTGCAAATGCTTAAACCTGGCGGATTAAATGTGGATTTCAATTTGGGGGTGTTTAGTTAGATGCATCGATGAACTAACCATGTGGGAGGGTCTAGTTGGAGAGTAGAATGGGAAGATGACCAGTGTTTATGTATTGTTTATTTGTTGATACTGATTTCAACATTTTTTGTTTCAGATTTGGGGATGGTCTATGAAGCCTTTTGGGGTTATATTGGATGGACAAGCACCAATGATTTTGGAAACATTATTTTTTCCTAAGTACAGAATTACTATATACAAACTGGGTGTGCTGCTGGAGTGCCATTTTTTCTGGACAGATGTCTGTTTTATGGGCACAAATGTCTTATGGTTTATCCTTATTGGATGTGGGATATATGCCCTGATCCAATATAGGATGGACATACATTGTTCCTTTATACTAACCTTAGGGTTGGTCCTTTGAAGTCACAATACAATCTGGTGGTGATAATTGAGGGGGTGGAGTGATTGGACAATAATGGGATGGGAGACAGGAATCTGTTTCCATATCCCGAATTGGCCACTAGGGAGAATTTTTCCATTGGGGTAACTTGATGGTGATTCCCCTTCCCCCCCTCTTATACACATAAGGAGGTCGATGATCAATGGTGGCGTATATGACTTAGGACTTAGTATTTTTTAAGGAACAATTTTGAATTTGCCCAGAGAGATATATATATATATAATCTTATAGCTCTAGTTTGAGCTTTATCCAGGCGGCATCTCCTCTAGTGTCACTTTAGGATCGCAGCTACGGTGATATGGCTGCGATCTCTGGTGCACTATGTTTATGTTTCTTGTGGTTGCCTAGACTCCGTATGGCAATGCGCTGCTTCCGCCCTCGTGACATGTCAGGTGACATGTCATGTGACGACGGGATTTCAGGCATGCGCAGTAGCCATGAACGGACGCGGGATTTGCGTATGGAGAATGGTGCCTGTAACATCCGATATCCTCAAAGAAGGTATTATTAACAATTAGGATTGGTAATCGTAATGTTTTTAACATAAGGAGCGTTCACTGTGAGATATCACTTGGTTCTATAGAGTTATAGAGACCTTATTGGACATGATACACGTTTTTTTATATGTATTGATTATGGTTATCACATTGATCTATGAATATGATTGCACTTGTTTTCACGTTATTTTGACACTTGATGTGTTTACAACTTTATGATTGGTTGATTGTGAATTGAACACATGGGGTATCACCCCTCCTACTTTGCCTATTTATATGTTTGCTGTTACACTGGTCACATATGCTTGAGAAAGGCCTCATAGAGAAGGCTGAAACGTCGCATTTCTGGGAATAAAGCTCCGTTTTTATCATATGCATTGGAGTGCTGCCTCGCTTTCTACTTTATAGATGAATAGATAGATAGATAGATAGATAGATAATAGATAGATAGATATGAGATAGACAACTAGATAGATAGATACATAGATATTAATAGATGGACATGAGATAGGAAACCGCATAATAAAAAGATATGAGACAGGTGATAGATAGAAAGAAAGAAAGAAAGAAAGAAAGAAAGAAAGAAAGAAAGAAAGAAAGAAAGAAAGAAAGAAATAGATCAATGATAAAGAGAGATAATAGATGAATAGATAGATAGATAGATAGATAGACAGACAGACAGACAGATAGATAGATAGATAGATAGATAGATATTAGATAGATAGATAGATAGATAGACATGAGATAGATAGATAGATAGATAGATAGACATGAGATAGATAGATAGATAGATAGATAGATAGATAGATAGATAGATAGATAGATATGAGATAGACAGGTCCCCAGCACTGTGAGGTACCAGTGTTAACCACTTAGCCACCGTACTATGAGAAATATTTGACATTACACAATGGAATCCTATGGAAATACATGATAGTAGCACCAAACGACAAATTCAGCTCTGCTGTGCTTGTATAAAATGGAAATACTAGCAGGGAAGACCTGAGGTGACTATGACAGCTTGTCCACAACAACGTAGGTTGTATGGACAATATAAAGAGGCTGCAGACCTTTCCACTTAGACATCTTTAGCATGGCTCTGGATGAGCAGTAAGACAGACAGCCCCATGTAGCCGGTCGATATCCAGCTCTCTGATATCATAAAGGGCTGAATAGATGTTTGTGATTGTACAAAAAGAATCACAAAGTGATCCCGTGTGTCCGGGGTGGGCCGCACGCCTGGTATTAATGATATTATCTAGCGGTGGAAACAGCCAGAAGAATATTCCAAGAGAGAAATAAAAGCAAGCATCGACGCCCCATCCGCACCGCAGACACATTCGCACGCAGCTCCCGCTCCTCACTATTTTATTATGGCTATTGATTTTCTACTGAAGACCCGCTGCTCTGGTGAGAAAGATAAGAAGGAAGATAAAAGTGCACTTTGTAAGACTGTTTCCTTGGAAAATTCATGTCTCTGCTCAGGATAAAATGTATATGTGTGGTATATGGATTCACAGGACTGTAGGTAATCAAACAGATAATGAGGGGAATGAATGGATGGATAGATAGATAGATAGATAGATAGATAGATAGATAGATAGATAGATAGGATAGAAGAAACAACAGTGCACCTCCAAGCCCATTGGCTAATAGTCCAGAGAATCAACTTGAAAAATGAGGCAGCCATCCAATATAAGTAGAAGGGTGATGGATCCCCTTAATTACCCCAAGATTGAGAAAAGCCCCATTGAGCTGGGCTGAAATGTTGCATTTTGGGGTAGTGGGGCCTCGTTTTTCAAATTAGTTATACAAATGAATGGATAGATAGATAGATAGATAGATAGATAGATAGATAGATAGACAGATCTGAGATAGATAGATAGATAGATAGATAGATAGATAGATAAGCAGACAGGTGGGCAGATTGGAGATGGATGGGTAGATAGATAAGAAATGACTAGATAGATAGATAGATAGATATAAGATAGCTTTTTGAATTTGATATATAGATAATATGTAGATAGACCGACAGATGGATAGATAGATAGATAGATAGATAGATAGATAGATAGATAGATAGATAGATTTTAGATAGACAGACAAATGGCAGATTGGAGATGGATGGGTAGATAGATAAGAAATGACTAGATAAAGAGATAGATATCAGATAGATAGTTGATTGATTGATAGATAGATAGATAGATAGATAGATAGATAGATAAGCAAGCAGACAGGTGGGCAGATTGGAGATGGATGGGTAGATAGATAAGAAATGACTAGATAGATAGATAGATAGATAGATAGATAGATAGATATAAGATAGCTTTTTGAATTTGATATATAGATAATATGTAGATAGACCGACAGATGAATAGATAGATAGATAGATAGATAGATAGATAGATAGATAGATAGATAGATTTTAGATAGACAGACAAATGGCAGATTGGAGATGGATGGGTAGATAGATAAGAAATGACTAGATAAAGAGATAGATATCAGATAGATAGTTGATTGATTGATAGATAGATAGATAGATAGATAGATAGATAGATAGATAGATAGATAGATAGATTATCAAAGACCCCATGGAGCAGGGCTGAAACGTTGCATGGAATAAAGATCCACTACCGTTTACACAAGCCTGGTGTGCTGCTTTGATTGGGATTTGTGGATTGAAGACTCTGTGCCTGGAGTCATTGAGGATTTGTTTGCACCCGCCATCACTACCGCTGTGCTGCTGTGTTTTTTCTGTTTTGATATAGATAGATAGATTAGATAGATATAAGATAGATAGAAATATAGATAAATATATAAGATAGATAGGTAGATAGATACAAAAAACAGAAAACCCAGCAGCACAGTTGAAAGAAACAGGAATGTGGGTGCAAGTCCTCAGGAAACTTGGTAAATGAATCCGCTTTAGATAAATCCACAGAAAATAAGGCAGCACTCCAACGTATGGTGAAAAGGTGTAGACCCTTTTATTACCCTTAGCAACGTTTCAGCCCAAACTCAATGAGGCCTTTGTCAAGCGCTTGACAAAGGCCTCATTGAGTTTGGGCTGAAATGTTGCTAAGGATAATAAAAGGGTCTACACCTTTTCACCATACGTTGGAGTGCTGCCTTATTTTCTGTGGATTTAGGTAGATAGATAGATAATAGATAAATAGTTGATGAATAGATAGTAGATACAGTATTATCTTGGATAAAGCCATTTGTATCCTCTTTGTGGTGATATGGCACATGCTTATATGTGTCCTAATGGGGCATGACTAGGTATATACAGGCAGATTTATGCAGGTACATACAAGTAGATATACTGAGGTGCAGTACCAGACACAGCCACATCGGCAAAAGAGGCGATATTCTGAGCTGCAGGTCAACCCCTTGTCTAGTCCCTGGTAAAAATGCAGCAGGCAAATCACAAACTCAGTTCTGCTTCAGCGTATGAGGTTGATTATTCCAACCTGCAGTCCATTTTACATCCGCGCACCTCTCCAGGGACTCTTTTTCGCTCCTGTGATCTGATTTATTAAGCACTTATCCATGGCAGAGTTATATAATACATTTTCTCCCGTCATACCGCACCGCTACAGCGTTCTGCAAAATTGTAGCTATCAATTCCCGCATGCAAAATAGCACAACAATCTGATTTGGGGCAAAAAAAGTGGATGTTCCGGCAAATAGTCGTCTTTTATCATGGATGACGCTGTCAGGATGAAGGAATGAAATTATTGTAAGGAAGTTACGACTGAGGAGGATAGATGCTTTATAAGGAGGGTGGCAACATAAAGAATTTTAAGGGCTGTCCAGGTTAGAAGCCTATGTCCGTAGACTCTACTGCACGAATGCCCAAATTGCAGCCCGCCAGCTGTTTCAAAGCTACAAGTTCCATCATACCTGGACAGCCTACAGCTATCAGTACATGCTGGGAGTTGGAGTTTTGCAACAGCTGAAGGGCCGCAGGTTGGGCATCCCTGCCATACAGTATAAGGGGATTCTGGGTGTCCTCCTTCCTTATTCTTGACCAGAATGTCTATCGCTCTGGAGGACCTGTCCTGTCCTGCATTAGACTGACAACCCACTGATATGAATGGACATTGTGTAATGCTTCACTTATCCTGCGGAGGTGCTGCACAAAATGTGAACACTGACTGCCAGGTTTCCCTACAGGGAGGCTTTGTGATCAGCGTATTATGCTAAGAACTTTCTCTTTAAAAAAGAGACTGACCAAGGAGATTACTGCATATAGATATATACAGCCACCATTAGACGGAGCTCAGGAGATTACTGCATACAGATATATACAACCACCACTAGAGGGAGCTCAGGAGATTACTACATACAGATATATACAGCCACCACTAGATGGAGCTCAGGAGATTACTGCATACAGATATATACAGCCACCATTAGACGGAGCTCAGGAGATTACTGCATACAGATATATACAACCACCACTAGAGGGAGCTCAGGAGATTACTACATACAGATATATACAGCCACCACTAGATGGAGCTCAGGAGATTACTGCATACAGATATATAGAGCCACCACTAGAGGGAGCTCAGGAGATTACTGCATACAGATATATACAGCCACCACTAGAGGGAGCTCAGGAGATTACTGCATACAGATATATACAGCCACCACTAGAGGGAGCTCAGGAGATTACTGCATACAGATATATACAGCAACCACTAGAGGGAGCTCAGAAAATTACTGCATACTGTGTTTTTATTGAGTATAATGTATGAACAGTATGCAGTTAGCTACACAGCTCCCTCTATTGGTGGCTGCAGGTAGTCAGGGGTTAATGCCTAATAAAATGTATTATAGTAAACCATGAAAAGCAGTGACTTATCAGCAGACTAGGGGCCACAGATCTCAGCACGTCCTGCATTGAGATGCTGACAGATCCTTCTGGGACAGTATTTTTAAAGTCCGGTATGTGATAAATGATATAAATTCTGTCCTTCCGCTTCAATGCAAAATTTCCAGTTTCTCCAAGGAGCCTCCAAGCTTCAGATCATCTCCTTAACAATCCAGTTGAGTCATCATTTGGTCTATCATTTGTAGAACGTCTGAAATCAATGGAAGTCAAATCTCATTTGCTCGAAATAGGTGAAAAGCTTCTAACAAGCTAGACTGTAAAATGTGACCGCCATATGCAGTTTTATCACACAAGTACGTCTGCCCGACAGGAATAGTTACGGTGCACACAAACTGCAGGGTTAAGGGAGGTGCCAGAGGATGCACAAGGGGATTCCTTCTTCGAGAGGATTTACAACTGAAGACTGGCATTGAGAACTCATTCCATATTCTACATTGATATTCTATAGCACAACTCAGAGATATAAGCAGCTACTGTATGTGGATGTCTCATGTAGGTAACCATATGGCAAAATCTGCCATAAGGCTTCAGGGCAGGAAATATGGCCACCTACTGTATAACCAACCTGTCAATGGATGATGGCACCAGTTTATCATGAAATGTAACCTTAAAGGGGTTGTGTCAACCCTATCTCCAAAATCGCCCTCCCCTTAAAGTAAAGGAGAGTACACCGCACAAGTACAGCAACCCTCCATTTACTTCTATGGGAATTCTGATCATAGCCGAGCAAAGGGGTCAACAGATCTGGTGAAAATTGAACTTTATATTTTAGAACCTTTGCATTTACACCTCTTTTAAAGGCGTTTCAAAGACCCAGCACACCGCTGTAGGAGGAAGTTTGTAATACATTTACCATTACAAAGTTGCACAGGAACCCAGACATGTTAGGCTTCTTTTCTGAAAATCAAACTCATTCCAACATCATGTCCTTTCCCAGATTTCCAGCCTGGACTATGGTCGGGACATCACTTCCAATGTGCACGGGGCTGGAACCATTCCTCTCCCTGATGCATGCACAGGGAACCTGTCAAAGAACTTAATACTGGAGAAAGTAGGATTTTCCAAGGAGAGGCTTTACACTCCTGGGTTCCTGAGCGCTCTGAGCAATTTTAGAACAGTAAGTATATTACAAACTTCCTCCTAGGGGTAAAAAGAATGAGCATTAACCCTTACTGTCAACTGCTGGATTTTTTCTTGCTTATTCAAGTGGAAGTTCCTCCTAGGGCTGTTATATCTAATTAGGGTGGCTTTGCAGCACCCACTGGGTTCCAGAAAATCCCTTTAAGCTTTATTTCTATATAATAGGATTGTATCACAATGACAACATATCATCTATCTACAGGTTAGGTCAGATGAAGACAACTTCCGACACTCCAGGTGTTGTCAAACTATATCTCCCATCATGCACATTTGCTTAGTTGTTCTCTGAAGTCCCACAAAAGTGAAAGGAACATGCTGAGAGTTGTAGTTTCACAACAGCTGGAGTGCTGAAGGTTGCTGATCCCTGGGCTAGGTGATGTGTCTGATCGATGAATGATTACCAGACACAGCACCGTAGACCTTGTAGTGGCCATTCCTGGTACTGCAGCTCGCTGGTGCACAGTCTCATTCAAGTGGTGCCAATGTTTCATACAGTCATGGGAATGAGGCCTGAGACTAAGAACCCAAAGGACAGTTCAGACACTAAGTACAACCTATTATGTCTTCCAATCAGGGACAAAGTTTGGGGGGTACAGAAGTAGCAGTTGCACCTGGACCTTGATGCTTGAGAAAGCCAAAATACCCTCCTGCCAAAAAAGAACATTCCAGTATTACATATGAAACGTGATAGAAGTAGGACAGATTTGGATCTTACTGTATACTGGAAGTTAAGGTAAGAATCATCTGATTTCCATACAATTTTGGTTAAAAAAAAATCCCTCAAATTTTGGTAAATTAACCCTAGAAAATTGTCCAAAAATTTTTGAAGCTTAACCCTTTTTGCATTGGTAGGTCAAATTCAAAAAAGCAACATACTGTAAGTTCCTTCCCCTTAAACTGCCTGTAAGATACATCATGTGGCTGTATTGCGCTGCAGACGGCATGACCGCCCTCCGCTCCTTCAGACAGGAGCCGTGGTGGTGACAGAAGTCAGATCCAGACGCTCAGTACTCTGTCAACAAGCAGGAAAGAGCTAATACAGTGTCAAGGGGCCACCGGGGCTGCCGTTAAAATTCATTACCATGCCTAGATTGAAGCCCTAAACTGAAATTTCTGACAAGGCCGAAATCCGCAAATGAAAATACGCATGACAAAAATATGGCTAGACAGGTCATTTTTCAGGCTCCGCGCAGCTTTTCTCTGACCGCAGAGGTTACGGTTGTGTAAGCGATTGTAAAAATAATTATGTTGACGGCCTCTTTATCCTTTCCCTGTTATCATTACCTCTGCCCTGGGAATATTTTAGTTATAATTTTCGGCAACAAACGTATAATTACTTCTGGCTGCATCTCCATAAATTACTGCTGAAAATATTTTGCAAAGTCCGACCAGGGGGGAGGACCACTTGAGAGAGTGGAGACCACATCACCTACGTCTATTGTACATTTTTATTATGAACACAATTTGTAATGTATTATAACATTTCTTAAATTACAAAAAAATTCAATTTTTGATACTTTTTACTTATTTATACAGTGTATACAGTGAAAGCTCTACCCCCTTTAGAAGAACACTGTCTTAGTAGACCACTGCTAGAGAAGACCACCAACTTTAGAAGATAACTCATTTGGAAGACCCCTCTTTTTTAATAGATCACTTCTTTAGCAGAAAAAAAACATTTTTAGAAGGCCACTATTTTTGTAGACCACTATTTTACTAGATCACTCTTTTAGAAGACCATCCTTTTAGAAGGCCATACCTTTAGTAGATCATTTGTTTAGTAGATCACCCTTTTAAAAGACCACTCATTTAGAAGACCACTATTTTATTAGATCACTCCTTTAGAAGTCCATCTTTTTAGAAGGCCATTCCTTTAGTAGATCACGATTTTAGAAGACCTCTCCTTTAGAAGACCACCCATTTAGAAGGCTAGTCCTTTAGTAGACCACTCATGTGGTAGAGTACTACTTCAGTAGATTACCCTTTTAGAAGACCACTCCTTTAGAAGACCACTCCTTTAGAAGACCATCCTTTTAGAAGGCCATTCTTTTAGTAGATCACCCTTTTAGAAGACCACTCCTTTAGAAGACCATCCTTTTAGAAGGTCATTCCTTTAGTAGATCACTCTTTTAGTAGATCACCCTTTTAGAAGTCCACTCCTTTAGAAGACCACTATTTTAGTAGATCACTTCTTTAGAAGACCATCCTTTTAGAACAGGGTTCCTCAACTCTGGTCTCAAGGCTCATCCTGCCGGTCATGTTTTCAGGATTTCCTTAGTATTGAGCAGGTGATACAATTAGTGTCAGTGCATAAGGACTTACCACAGGTATTCATTCTGTGGGATATTATCAAATCATGACCGTTAGGTGGGCCCTGAGGACTGGAGTTGAGGAACACTGTTTAAAAGACTATTCCTTTAGTAGATCACTCTTTTAGTAGATAACCCTTTTAGAACACCACTCCTTTAGAAGGCCACTTCATCAGTAGACCCATCCTTTAGTAGACTATTTATTTGGTAGATCAACCTTTAGATGGACACTCCTTTAATCATGTAGTAGAATACCACTTCAGTAGATCAGCTATTTAGAAGACCACCCCTTTACTCTTTACTAAAGTGTAGGATAGGAATGGTAGTACATCCAACGGTATCAAGGTACAGATCCACAGATCCATGTGCTCACAGTTCCTCCCTAATAACAATGTCTGGATATCAGTAATGATGGGGGTTGTGGTACTCCTCTCTGTCCTTCTACAGTCTGTCTGCAGAACCTTAGGCATTGAACTGAGGTTCTTATAAATGTTTCCATAGTTCCCTAGCTGAGGGGTACAGAATTAAGATGCAGCCGGCCAAACCTTCTCAAATTGTTAAATGGTGCACTGGCAAAATTCCGTCTCACAGTAGTAAAGTCTCTATGCCATTATAGATTCCTGACCTTCTACTTTCCTTTCTCTTTCCAGAGTACTTTTGTAGTAGACCAGCTTGCTTGGGTAGCTCTAGTCTCAGAGATGATGGTTCTCTGAAACTGAGGCCTATCTCTGAGGAGTAAGCACATGTAGATCATCTCTCTTCCTCGACTAGAACTAGACTGACAAGTTGGTGGACCCTGGTCCATCTCCTAGCAATCTAAAGGGACTAAGTCAAGGTGTTAACCCTTACCTATCCATACAATGCTGTTAGATCTACGATTACAGTAAATCAGAACATTTCACTTCTCACATTACAACAATCACCCTTTTTGCAGTAACCCTGTTCTGGAGACTGGACCGAACAAGGCTGGGTGTTATGTTTGAAGGAGCTTCATAGCAGCAGCATGATGTGCCTCTACTTACTTATGTCATGGCAGTCTTTTTGGTTTTTTTTTTTTACTTTGCTGTCCCTTTAAGAGAATAGACCCATTTACTGCTGTAATTGTAATAACTAATGACTAGGCGATAGACCAAATAAACAAGAATGACTCCAGGACCCTCAGCGCATGATGTATACTTCAATCACTTCATCGTCCCTGCGGTCAGGAGCATGGATACTAATGAAATAACTTCTCGCTGCCCTTTTCCAATATATTCCACACTCCGAACCTTCCTCGAGAAACCAACAATGAATCAATCTATCAATTATTCCTCCTAAAACGATTCCCACGAGCACTTACCCAGCAATGCCGGCTCCTGTTTCCATCAACAATTCATTTCAGCCTCAAACGGCTTTCTCCCACCTTACCCCCATTCATTTCCATGAGGCTGAGTTGCAATACCAGGCACAGCCTGAGGACCAAGAGGGGGCGCTGTTTTTCAGAGTCATGTTTTTTAATGAGCCTGTGCTCAATGCTGTACCTAGGCGACCTAGAAATGCGCTTTAGCTCAGGAAATAAACGGTAATCAGATAAGGGGAGTGTTAATGGAACACATCGGAGCAGGAACCTGTTAATTACACAAGCCAGATGCAGCCGCAGCGTCAAGTACACAGACTCAGCATCCAGAGGCTGACTTGTTTCATTAAAAGTGTAAGCACATCTCTGTTTGGCAGGTCCATGTCTGGCACATATTAGCCTACATTTCTGAATGTCAGCTGAAGCTCAGAAAACTCTAAAAGTGTCTTGCTTTGCAGCCGGTAGGAGACTGAATGTTCTACAGATGATCCAGATGGACTCAAAAATTGTTGCCTCCAAGAACCCAAAATCCTCAGAATCTGATTGGATGGAAATTCTAGTGGAAACATTTATGGTATATCTATATTACCTGCTCTTAGCTATTTCCATAGACTTCAGTGTCCAAAAACCACCGCATCCACAGCACATACCCAGGGGTGCACCTAGCCTTTCTGCTGCCTGAGGAGAAAACTGAAACGGCGCCCCCCCCTACCTCCCCACTGCCAATTTCTTAACCTAACCCCTTCCCTTCAGCCCATGGCCCTTTAGCTACCCCTCTATTGCCCCTCCCTGGTGCTGCCTGAGGAGATCGCCTCACCTGGCCACATTCTTTTGCATTCTGACTTAACATTGCTATTATTTTCCAATATAACCATGTTATAATATTTGCCTAGAAAATGAACTTTATCCCCCAAAACACATTTCAACATCATTGCAGCCCTGCAAGGACCAGCTAACATTGTTTCAGTGATTGCTCCATTAACACAGGTGTGGGTGTTGATGAGGACAGGGCTGGAGATCAATCTGTCATGATTAAGTAAGAATGACACCACTGGAGCACTTTAAAAGGAGGCTGGTGCTTGGCATCATTGTTTCTCTTCTGTTAACTCATGGTTATCTCTAAAGAAACACGTGCAGTCCATCATTGCACTGCACAAAAATGGCCTAACAGGGAAGAGTATCACAGCTAGAAAGATTGCACCTCAGTCAACAATCTATCGCATCATCAAGAACTTCAAGGAGAGAGGTTCCATTGTTGCCAAAAAGGCTCCAGGGCACCCAAGAAGACCAGCAAGCGCCAGGACCGTCTCTTAAAAGTGTTTCAGCTGCGGGATCGGGCTACCAGCAGTGCAGAGCTTGCTCAGGAATGGCAGCAGGCAGGTGTGAGTGCATCTGCACGCACTGTGAGGCGGAGACTCTTGGAGCAAGGCCTGGTCTCAAGGAGGGCAGCAAAGAAGCCACTTCTCTCCAGAAAAAACATCAGGGACAGACTGATATTCTGCAAAAGGTACAGGGAGTGGACTGCTGAGGACTAGGGGAAAGTCATTTTTCTCTGATGAATCCCCTTTTTGATTGTTTGGGACATCTGGAAAACAGCTTATTGCGGAGAAGACGAGGTGAGCGCTACCACCAGTCTTGTCTCATGCCAACTGTAAAGCATCCTGAAAACCATTCATGTGTGGGGTGGCTTCTCCAGCCAAGGGAATCAGCTCTCTCACAGTCTTGCCTAAAAACACAGCCATGAATAAAGAATGGTACCAGAATGTCCTCCGAGAGCAACTTCTCCAACCGTCCAAGAGGCAGTTTGGCGATCAACAATGCCTTTTCCAGCATGATGGAGCACCTTGCCATAAAGCAAAGGTGATAACTAAATGGCTCAGGGAACAAAACATAGAGATTTTGGGTCCATGGCCTAGAAACTCCCCAGATCTTAATCCCATTGAGAATTGGGTCAATCATCAAGAGACGGGTGGACAAACAAAAACCTACAAATTCTGACAAAATGCAAGCATTGATTGTGCAAGAATGGACTGCTATCAGTCAGGATTTGGTCTAGAAGTTGATTGAGAGCATGCCAGGGAGAATTGCAGAGGTCCTGAAGAAGAAGGGTCAACACTGCAAATATTGACTTGCTGCATTAACTCATTCTAACTGTCAATATAAGCTTTTGTTACTCATAATATGATTGCATTATATTTCTGTATGTGATAAAAACATCTGACAAACACAGATAAAAACCAGAGGGCAGCAGATCATGTGAAAATATAAGATTTGTGTCATTCTCAAAACTTTTGGCCATGACTGTACTCTTGTATATTGTAAGCTCTCACCAGCAGGGTCTTCTCCCCCTTGGAACCTGTCTGTTATTAGTTTATTGTTTATTGTAGATAGATAGATAGATAGATAGATAGATAGATAGCTATAGATAGATAGATAGATAGGAGATAGATAAATATGAGATAGAGTAGCTATGATGATAGATATTAGAGTAGATAGACAGATAGATATGAAAATAGATAAATAGATTAGATATAGATAGATAGATAGATAGATAGATAGATAGATAGATAGATAGATAATAGATAGATATGATAGATAGATAGATAGATAGATAGATGATAGATAATAGATAGATAGATAGATAGATAGATAGATATAGATAGATATAAAGATAGATAGATAAGAAGGAGATAAAATGACAAAAAATCGTACAGGTGAGAGTCAGGTACAGCTACCTACTGCTAATTAAATACTAAACAAAGAATGCAGCAGCACTAGATAAGCCATGAGAATAAAAAACACCTCATGTTCATTTTATGTGTCATGGCTTATCTAGGCTGCTGCCATTCTTTGTTGTATAGATAGGAGATAGATATGAGATACATAGATAAGAGATAGATAGCTATGAGATATATATGAGATAGATAAATAGATAGATATGAGATAGATGATAGATAGATAGATAGATAGGAGATAGATAAATAAGAGATAGATAGATAGATAGATAGATAGATAGATAGATAGATAATAGATAGATAGATGATGATATGAGAAATAGATAGAGATCAGGCGGACATACCGCGGTGCAGCCGGTTCGGCTGCACGGGGCCCGGGAGGGGAGGGGGCCCTTTCTTCCGGCGGCAGGTAGAGATGTGAGCGCTTCCAATTTTGGAAGCGCTCAACTCTCTATATTCATATCGCCGTCCTTAGGACGGCGATACAGATGGATAATGCGGGGCAAGGGAGGGAGAGGCGTGTCCCTTCCCCGTTCCTCTAGCCCATCAGAGGCCGGCACAGGCGGCGCGATGACGTCATCGCGCCGCCTGAGCCGTACAGCATGGGACACAAGAGGCCTGCATCGCGTCGCTGACAGAGGCAAGGAGGTAAGTATAACTGTTAATTTTTTTTTTTTTTTTAAGTTGGCACTCAGTGGGGGCACTATGGGGGAGGAGCACTATGGATAGGCACTTTGGAGGGGGCACTTGGAGGAGCCAAATACTACATATGGGGGGCTACTATGGAGGAGGAGCAACTATGGGGGGCCACTATGGAGGAGGAGCACTATGGGGGCCACTATGAGGAGGAGCAGCACTATGGGGGGCCTAATATGGGGGCCAGGAGGAACAGCTAGGGGAGAGCACTATGGACTATGGAGGAGGAAGCCACTATGGAGGGGCACTATGGGGGGCCACTATGGAGGGGGAGCACTATGAGGGGGAGGCACTATGGGGCACTATGGAGGGGGAGACTATGGGGGCCACTATGGAGAAGGAGGCTAATGGGGAGGAGCACTATGGGGGGCCATGGGCTATGGAGGGGAGCACTATGGGGGAGCACTATGGAGCACTATGGGGGGCCAGGAGGGGAGAGGGAGCACTATGGGGGGGCCACTATGGAGGGGAGCTATGGGGGCACTATGGAGAGGAACACTATGGGGGGCTACTATGGAGGAGGAGCACTATGGGGGCACTATGGGGGGGCACTATGGAGGAGAGCTGGGTATGGAGGAGGCACTATGGGGGGCCACTAGGGGGGCACTATGGAGGAGGAGCACTATGGGGGGCCACTATGGGGAGGAGCACTATGGGGGGACCACATGGAGGGCATTATGGGGGGCACTCTGGAGGAGGAGGATGACTATTGGGGGGCCCTATATACATACTGGCACTATGGAGGGCGAGGATCACTATGGGGCCCTATCTTATATTTCTGGCAGACATGGGGGGCACTATGGAGAAGGGGGGGGAGAGGAGCACTATTGGGGTCATTGTATAGGGCACTAAGAGGGTTTTTGGGTACATAGTAGGGGGGCATTGGCACATTATGAAGGGCACTATGGGGGACATTGGCTGGCCGGGGCACTAATATTTCTATTGTTGGGACTATTACTATCAGCTTAGCACAGTTATTTTTTGGGGAACATTTTGGTTATAATTTAGTGTCAGGGACACTTTCCTGGGTGCAGTTATTTTAATTACTGAAGGCGGTAGTATTTGAGGGGGACTGTTTCTGCAGTATAGTTTTGGGGAGCAACAGCGGGCACAGTATTGGGGGGGGGCAGGATGAGGAGTTCAAGAAGGTGGAAGAATGATAGAAAGTAGGAATCTAAGATGTCTATTTGTCAAACTCCACAGAGAGAAGAGATGGCTGGAAGAAATCATCATGGCAGTCTGGGTCTGAAAGGGAAAGATGAGGAAGAGAACATCTACATCTAAGAAAGGACGTCACTGGATGTAGGAGGTATGTGCGACCTGTATTAGGCTACTTTCACAATCTGAGTTGGTGATTCTGGCAGGCTGGTCCAGCAGGAGAACAGCCTTCTGGAATTCACCGGCTCTGGCACTGCTGGATGCAGACAGAATGCCCGCCGGCCCCATTAACTATAATGGGGTCAGGCAGAGATCCGGCCACAATCTGGCAAAAATGCAGAGAATCAGCAGGACACAAACCTCTGCATGACTGAGTCTGTGTCCGGCCAATTTCTTGCATTCTCTGCCAAATCAGGTGGCCGGAGCGTAGTGCTGCAGGTGTGAAAGTAGCCTTACCCTGTATGTTTTGTATTGCTGTATGTAATGTTAGGACACCATAGGTTAGGTTGAGAATTTGGTTTGGGAACGGCGGGGGGGGGGGGGGGGAGGGGGCCCAAACACATTCCTTGCACAAGGGCCCTCTGCTGTCTGTGTCCGCCCCTGTAAGAGATAGATAGCTATAAGATAGATATTAGATAGATAGATAGATAGATAGATAGATAGATAGATAGATAGATACGAAATAGATATGAGATACATAAATAGATAGATATGAGATAGATAGATAGATAGATAATAGATAGATAGATAGATAGATAGATAGATAGATAATAGATAGATAGATAGATGATACATAGATAAGAGATAGATAGCTATGAGATAGATATTAGATGGATACATAGATAGATAGATAGAGATAGATAGATAGATAGATAGATAGATAGATAGATAGATAGATATCCTATGTATGTGTAAACCCTCTTGATGTACAGGGTCATGGAATTAGGGGGCGACGTTTCATTGAAACCTATAATACAGCACAATGACTACAGCCTGTAAACAGCTTTTCCACATTTGCTTTCAGTTGTTTAGTCCAAGAAACACAACGTACTTTAATTTTCTACATTAAATGCTCCAAACAATCTTCATAATTACCTCTCATAAAACTTAATCGCAACTTTCATTTTAACAATTTTTTTTACTTCGTACTTGGTGTTTGTATGATGTCCAAAGACCATAAACATTTGTTAACAGGTTTTCAAATAAAACCATCATTAAAAACCATAACAGTTATTGCATCCGCCTCTATGATGCTCATAAAGGAGTCTTCTACCGAATTAACCTTTTAGGTGCCGTGTTGGCCGTTATCAAATAAAATTGTAAAAATGGTAAACCACAAATGATAAACTGATTTGATTTGAGAAGATCCAGAATGGGGGGGGGGATTCCAAGAAATGGCACAGCAGCAGAAGTGCCCAGGCTGTACCGCTAAGCTGTGAGTTGGCTATTCACACCTTCGGAGGTAAATTTTTTTAAAGATTGTATGTTACTCATTTTTTGCTAAAAATAATTTTTTTAGTTGATCTTTATTAAAAATATTGAGCAGTTCTGTCACAAAGCATTAACTGTTTTTCTGGCTGTGTGACTGGTACTTTCACTTTGTGCCGTCATCTTAGAAACCTTACCTCTAAATTACTGAGATCACAATTACATAAGCCACATTCTTATCACTAAGATAAGGACTGAGCTATAATGACTGTTTATAATGTCAGAGATCAGAAGCCCGTCAGCTCCTGGTCTAGCGGAAAATACAGAAAATCCAAAGGGTGCTACTAGAGAATCTCAGCTCTGTACAGAAAAAAAGGCTCCATATTTTTAATAAAGACCAATTAAAAAAATTATTTTAGCTCAAAATCAGTACAATGCAATAATAATGATAAAAAAATTGCCCCCAGAGGTGTACATAGCCTTTAAGGTTATCATTGGGTCAATGCAGCAAATGAAAATCCAATTTTCAGATCTGATAGTTGGTCACACACTAAAGAGACTTTAAAGGGGTTTTCCAGGATTTTACTACTGATGACCTATCCTCAGGATAGGTCATCAGTATCTGATCGGTGGAGGTCCGACACCCGGGACCCCCGCCGATCAGCTGTTTGAGAAGGTACCGGCATTCCCGTAAGCACTATTACCTTCTCTCAGCTCACCAAGCACATCACCATACATTGTACAGTGGCTTTGCTTGGTATCGTGCTCAGCCCCATTCCCTTGAATAAGGATGAGCTGCTCCTAGGCCACGTGACCGATGAATGTGACGTCACTGGCCTAGGAAAAGCTGAGAGAAGGTAGCAGCACTTACAGGAGCGCTGGTGCCTTCTCAAACAGCTGATCAGCGGGGGTCCCAAGTGTCAGACCCTCAATGATCAGATACTGATGACCTATCCTGAGGATAGATCATCAGTAGTAAAATCCTGGAAAACCCCTTTAAAGAAGAACTCCTGAAAAAAATGTATTCTCTGACCTGTTAGAAAGGTACATGATATAATCTGTAATTATTGTCATTTTCTTATCAGTGACTGTTTCTGTGAGTAAAAAAACCTCTCTTCTTATTGTAGCTGGGTCATGTGACCAACTCCCTGACCTCCAACTGACCCAGGAAAGAAAGCCAGTAACTGCTCTATTCATTCCTATGGGAGCCTCACTTTCAGTCTCATAGGAATACATAGAGAATTAGACTTCCTGTCCACACATACGTCTATGTGTGAGTTGGTGGGTCTAATTGCTGGTCACATGACACAGATAAGAAACTTCAGGATGATATAAGTCAAAAATTCAGACACTGGTAAGAAAATGACATTCACTACAGATTACATCATGTACATTTCTAGCAGGACATGGAATAAAATTTTTGTCGGGAGTTCTTCTTTAAGCCTGGGTTTCACTGGTAAAAACACACAATAGCGTTAAAAAAGTGGTTTTATGATGCACCTTGAGAGATGGATCATCGTAACAACTCAGAACGCGCTAGCCGCCTTAATAAAGTCCTTTCTCCGGAAAGTTGCTGCATCATGAGTGCTTCCCTGAAGATAGAAATAACCAATCCGGCTCTGCTACATCTGAAACATTAAAACATATCTCTCTATAGCTTGGATGATCTGATGAGGCACTGAATAGGATCAGTCTATAGAAGTAGTACAGGGAATCTCATCATTATCCGCACGATGTTTGCAATTTTTCTATGAAGCAAATCCATCTTCTGTGACTCAGACGCAAATCCCTCCCAAGTCCTTACAAAATGCACTGGTGGAGAAAATAAACCCGGCAAAGCTCAGCGGGACTGGCGGAGCAGAGACGCCACGGCAGCTGCAGAATCTCTTAGTAAACACATTTGTCAATCACTGTCCACTGGGCAGAATAATGACTTGTAACCCCGGCTCGCCGCCAGGTACCAAAACAGCACAGCGTCTTTCATCATTAGCCTTTATGGAGGCTTTCTAAAGTTGTCTTGTCAACCCTCATCCCCCGCTGAGTGCATCTGCCCCCTCCCTGACAGAGAAAATCATCTCCGAAGTTCCTGCTTGACAGATGTTGCTAAGATGAGTTTGTTATTGCTTTATATCATAGTACTTTGGTACTATAGTACTACTATAGGACTTTTATTGTTCACTGCAAAAATTATGTTTCGCCTTAAAGTGGTTGTTCACATGTGCGGTGCATTTTTACACCCCCCCCCCTCCCCCAGTGTGGCTGGACCTATGGTGGTAATCCTACTTACCTGATCCCGGCCGCTGGGTTCTGACTCCATCGCTGTCCCACTGGCTCTGCACATTCCAGGTATTCCAGCACCATCATCGGGTTTGACACCAGGTCATGTGACCACTGCAGCCAATGATTGGCCTCAGCATTTACTTATCATCCATACATCATGTCAATGGGTAACGTGACGCACAGGCGATATGTCAACGCTGCGGCCAGTCATTGGCTGCAGTGGTCACATGACCCGGCATCAAACCAGATGTTGACGCAGGGAGCCAGGCGGAAAGTGATACCGCCGAAACCCAGCGGTAGGGATTGGGTAAGTATTATTAACAACACAGATCCGGGGACACTGTGAGGTCTGTAGAAAAGGTCCACAAATGTAAAAAATCCGTTAAAAAATGTGCCACATCCATTGCTAGAGGTGGGCCAATGATCTAGTGCAGCTGTTGTGAAACTACAACTCCCAGCATGCTCCTTTCAGTTCTGGGGGGAGCTCAGAGAACAGCCATGCAAGTGTGAACGATGGGAGATGTAGTTTCACAACACCTGGAGTGCCGGAGGTTGCCGATCCCTGATCTAGTGATTTAGGATTTCATTTTTTCTGTTGACGCAGTCTTTATGGCATCCGTTTTTTCCTATAGGAGTTGAAAAATACCAGAAAAAATGGAACAAATGTTTCAAAATGTAGCAATTTGACAAAACAAACACCGAAAGGCCTGGCACAGTAGAAAACAGCTGCAAATTTCGTAACATTGTTTACAAAAATAAATAAACAGAAAACAAATGTCCACAAAGATTGTGCCACAAATCCACAGGAAAATTTGAGGGGTTCCGATCCCTGCCTCCGTTCCGCACCACACCGCATCTCCGGGATTGCGGACCCATTCAAGCGAATGGGTCGGGGATCCGTGATGCAGGGTGCGCACAGCCTGTTCCCGTATATTGAGGACCCGTCGTATGCAGGCCGCAATACGGCCACAGCCGGGCCACGGCCGTGTACAATAGGCCTTATGAAGAGGAATACTTTTCAAGTGAAACTGCTTTCATTTTTAGTATAGCAACATTTTTGGAAAATTTCTGTGGTTCTCCAGTTGAAGAGTCTGGGAGAGTCGTATTGGTTGTCGATCTTTATCTTAAGTTGAAAAGATTTTTTTTTTAATTAAAGAGCCTTAGATTTTTTTTAATATATATATATATATATTTTTCATTTTTGAAAAATTCTCATCCAAAATGTAAATTTTAACCTAGTAAAAAATGTAATAACCCCCCCTCCTCCTTTGATATCCCACAGGTCCTAACTTAAAGGCAATGCAGCGTATGAGGGTCCGCCCGGCAGTGGATGGGACGTACACGGTTACAATGTAACTTCTGCACTTTGATATTTTAACACATCAAACTATTAGCTTTCCGGCTCTTTTATACAACCATTTGTTTTGATTGCTCCATTTTGCCGTCTGCTTCAGTGACTCCTTATTAAGAGCCCGACCTAAACAAACCCCAAATGGAAATGAGAAGACCCGTGAATGGAGCTACTTGAACCACTAGACCCTTTAACAGATGTTACTTTTGGCCAACATAATGAGCGTCAAAGCCTCCGTAGGTGGCCATTGTCATGCAAAGTTCCCCGGAGACAGATCTAAAAATCTGAGGATTGGGAAAGGCCACGCTGGGTCCATTGTCTCTTAACAACTGTGCCCAGGAACCTTCTGTGGCTAAAAATGAAAAATAGGAAAAAAATAAAAAGAGACGCACCTGGAGTATTGAATTACTAAGAGTGAAAAATAGTCGGACCGGAATTAGGTGGGTCTACCGGGAAAAAAAAAAAAAACATGACACGAAATTCAGCGACAGATGTCTATTCCCAGCCTGGGAGAACATAATCTAGGAAGGAATTACAAAGGGGCCGCCAAGTTGGAGATACTTCATACCTCCCTGCAGAGGATGAAATCCCCAAGAAATTATTTCACCCACTGCTGTGATTTCAAATTCTTCCTACCCCAAGGGCGTAATAAGCCAAAAAGAAGAAGAAAAAAAAAGATCAAGTGGACATCACGGCTAAGAAAACAAGCGTAAAAGATATATAGAAAGCCAATGGTGGTGTTGTCTGTAAGATGAAATGAAGCATATAGGAAACATAATAGAGGTAAAGAGGTCAGAGGGAAGAAAAGCAATGTGTTCTCCAGCCAGCCGAAAGTGTGGTGACCCTCGGAAGTCACCAGCATTGGGTCCTGAGATGAGCGTTCTGTTGTGTTGGACCATAAATTATGACCACGTGGATGTAAATCCTCCATCGATGGGGGAATTTAGTGTTTTTTGTTTTGCTTTTTTATTGCTATTGTTGTTGTTGTTGTTTTTTGTTTTTGTAAATTTTGCAAACACAAAAACATCACAATTGTGACCAGCCAATGATCGCGTATCATTTACTAGAATCCAGCTGCCTACGTGGCATCATGGAAGGTGGTGGTAAGACTACAGTGAATTTTCACGGTTAATTACTTACCCTGTTTATCCCAGGGAATATGACTAAATATATCACAGGGATAGGAGTAAACTTGGGTTCAAGGTCTGTGCCGGCTGCTGTGTGTTCAATTCCCCATCAGATCAGGTCTGGAAAAGGCTAATGTATTCTGTCTCTCAGTTAATTGAAGCCAATAAATATGGCTTTTTTTCTTTTTTTTTTAATTGGAGGGGAGATTTATTCTTTTATTCTGTTGTATCGAATGCCTTTTGTGCTTTTGTCAAGTTCCAATCAGAATAGTGGAGGAGCTCGGAAAAAGAACGCAATGTGTCAAGAATACACTTTATGTTTCATGACAATAAAATCACGATGATAAAAATAATCCTAATGGCGAAGTGAACAAAATAGAAGCAGTAGCAAAATGAAAAAAAAAAAAAAAAAAAGGTTGACTGTGGGCACTGTTGCATCAGTTGCCAGCTGTAGTGGTGAAAAGTGGTAGTGATTTAGAATGAGATTGGAACAATGAATGTATTTATTAGTATAGTAATAATTTCTTTATTGGGGGAAAAAAAAATAATAAAAAAAAAAATAAAAATAAAAAAATATATATTAAAAAAAAAATATATATATATATATATATATATATATATATATATTATATATATATATATATTTATATGCACCCTGTTCTGATAATAGCCGGTTGAAAAAAAAAAAAGAAAATAATAAAAAAAAAAAAAAAATAGTAATGATAATAATAAAAACTAATATATATATATATATATATTAGTTGTTATTATTATTATTATTGTTATTATTAGGGATGAGCGAACCGAACCGTAACGAACCAGATTCGTTACGAACTTTCCCAAAAGTTCGGTTCGTCACCGAACCGAATTTTGAGAAAGTTAGTAACGAATCTGGTAAAAATAACGGCGACGCAAAATATACGCATATTTATTGAGAATGTACACTAATGCGTACAAATTCAGTTAAGTAGCGTTCAATTGACAACGCTACACTGTATGTTCGTTACTTGAGTAGGAATGTTCGCAGACGCAGTGTATGAGTACGCTAATGCGTACATATTCAGTTAAGTAGCGTACCTTTGACATTACACTGTATGTTCGTTATTTGTGCGGGAATGTTCGCATTAAGCGTACGCATTAGTGTAAATTCTCAAATATGCGTATATTTTGCGTCGCCGTTGTTGAAGTCACTTGGATTTTTTCCACTTTTTTCATTGTAATAGCAACTGCAAGTAAACGAAACTGTACCCTATCTGACTCCCATTATTGTAGAAGCAATTATTCAACCGTTATAGCAAGGTTCGTTTTAGGTTCGGTTCGTACGAATCCGAAATTCAAGAAAGTTCGCCTAAGCGAACCGAACCGAACTTTTCAAAAGTTCGCTCATCCCTAGTTATTATTATTATTATTATATATTTTTTATCTTTTTATATTTTATTTCCAACCGGCTATTATCAGAACAGGGTGCATGGAGCTGGCACTAGGAGTAGCTTTTTACATAGCCCATAGCTATGTACATTTTGTTCAATGGAAGCTCAACAAATCCTTATGTAGAGAGCTCCCTCTAGTGCCAGCTGCAGGCAGGAAAATGGTATCATTTAAAGAGGACCTTTCATGGGTCCAGACATTGTTAAGTAAGTACAAGGTTATGTAGGGCATAGAGCAAGGATCTAAGAGCACTTACTATTTTTTCAGGGCGCTGCTCCGTTCGCCCGCTGTTCCCCTGTTGAACTCTCCCGCGTCCTATGCTAATGAATAGCATCGGAACAGGGAGGAGGAGACGCCAGGGTTTCCAATCGAGAGCGTCACAGCCAGGGAGAAGGAGACGTCCACTGAGAAGTTAATACAAGGCACTTACTAATGTATTGTGTTTGTCCATATTGTTTCCTTTGCTGGCTGGATACTTTTTCCCATCACATTACACTCTGCTCGTTTCCATGGTTACGACCACCCTGCAATTCAGCAGCGGTGGTCGTGCTTGCACACTATAGGAAAAAGCATCGGCCTCCCTGGTGCCCAGGACCATGGGAGCGCACATAGGCTGGTGCTTTTTCCTATATTGTGCAAACACGACCACCACTGATGGATTGCAGGGCGGACGTAACCATGGAGACGAGCAGTGTATAATGTGATGGAAAAATGAATCCAGCCAGCAAAGGAGGCAATATGGAGAATCACAATACATTAGTAAGTGGCTTGTATTAACTTCCTCTGCATGATAAATGCTATTTGCTGAAGTGAGACAACCTCTTTAACTGTATGCCTGGATGAAGGCAGATTGGAGATCGTTAAAACAAGAAACAGAGCTCCAATTATTATAAGGTTCACAGCCTTAGGGCTCATGCACACGAACATATTTTCTTTTCGTGTCCTTCTGTGTCCCTTTTTTTGCAGACCGTATGCGGAACCATTAATTTCTATAGGTCTGCAAAGAAAACGGAAGTTACTCCGTGTGCATTCGTTTACGTATGTCCGTATTTCCGTTCCACAAAAATTTAAAACATGCCCTATTATTATCCGCATTACGGACATGGATAGGACTGTTCTATTAGGGGCCAGCTGTTCCGTTCCACAAAATACAAAATGCACACGGGCATCACCCGAATTTTTTGTGGATCGCAAAATGCATATGGTTGTGTGCATGAGCCCTTAAAGGGGTTTTCCAGGATTTTACTATTATTTTTTACTATCCTCAAGAAACACCATCAATATCCCATCTGTGGGGTTCCAACTTCCGCACCTCCGCTGATCACCTGTTCAGGAATCGCCTTGTTGCTAGGACTCCACAGCGCCATCCATTGTGTAGAGGACAGAGCTGGTAACTGCAGTCCTACTCTCATGACCTTCAATGGGGGATATGCTGCAGTTCCCAGCTTTGTCCACCACACAACCGATGGCGCTGTGTAGTTCCAGCACTGAACTCCCACTATTCAAATATTAATGACTTATGTCAGGGATGGCCAACCTGCGGCTCTCCAGCTGTTGTAAGACTACAACTCCCACCATACCATGCTGTACGCTGATAACTGTAGGCAGTCTGGGCATGCTGGGAGTTGTAGTTTTGCAACAGCTGGAGAGGTCAGTCTACTCTGTAAATCCACGACAGCTGGACAGGTCTAGATCCTGCCTTAGAATAGTTGATCAAAGTTTGATCGGTGGAGATCCAACCTCTGGGAATGAGCAGGGTGAAGGGGTCGCCAAGTGGCTGTGCCTGGTACTGCAGCTCAGTCCATTTAGTGGCAGAGCTGGGAGGTATGATATGCTAATGGCGATTAGAAATAGTTATTACATACTAATGCAGATTATTTTAGTCCAGACTTACAAAGGACTATGGACTTCTCAAAAGATAGTTTTCACATAGGCGTGAACGTAATGAAATATCAGCTGGGCTGCTGCTTTTTTGTACCGCGCTTCCAATTACACGGACCGCAGCAGGAATTTAGCAAAGACGAAGAAGAAGAAGTTGCTATAGTTAGAAGTAGCCCTTTCCAGAACAAAGCCGCTCTTCCAGCCACACAATTCATTTTCTGCATTTTATTTAACTTCCCCTGTAAGTCGTGCGAGAGATGTATCTGTGATTGTATTCATTGTTCCCTGCGGTAACGCTCAGAGGAGCAAGAAAGAGCCATTAAAGCCTGCTTATAAATTTACCAGGAATTACACTTGGAGAGAACTCTGGAGCAATAACTAATGTCAAATCAAAGCGCGAGGCGGTAGATCTTAAGAGAAAATGTGGAGAGATTTCGGAATATATAGAGAGAGCTGGGAATACAGTATATAATAATACAACGCCCATTGCAACCTATGTGTCCATTAAATACCGTTATATCTCCTATTTGATAGTTCTCTGATTCGTATGGTATCTGGGGGGTGTCAGGGGGTTCCCCCTGGTGGCAAATTGTAAGGGGTACTGAAGTGGACTGCAGGGCACCGGAGGCAACGGTTCCTGTCCCAACCCTTCATCTGCATGTGTGGCAGTGGAATGGTGCAGGATGGTTACGATGACATCATCACAACCTCCTGCCCTGAGAAACAGGCAGACAGGGTTGCAAACGATGGAAAAGAGACCTGCATCGTAAGTGACTGGAGTGCGGTAAGTATTTTGTGGGAGTTTGTTGTGGGGGGCACAAAGGGTGGGGGGCATTGTATGTATAGCAGGTATTATATGTGAAGAGGCTACTACTGGGGGGGCATTATATATACATATGGCATGATGGAGGCATTATCTGTAAAGACGGCACTATTGGGAGCATTATTTATAAAGAAGGCATTACCGGGGTCATTATATGTAATAAGGGCTCTATTGGGGAGGCATTATATGTATAGAGGGCATTATGTGTGAAGATGCCACTACTGGGGGGCATTATATGTACATATGTCACGATGGGGGCATTATCTGTAAATATGGCACTAAATGGAAATAACTATTGAGTGCGACTAAGCCTAGATGAGCATGATTACATAGTGGGGGCAAAAGGGAGCCATTAACATTAAATAGGTGTGTTCTGTGTTTCCAGTTATACAGGAACAAGTTTTGGTCTGGAGAAGTCATCATGGTGATCTGTGCAGGACTGAGAAAAAAGTGAACGACTTCAGTCAGAGGAGACTTCACCTGTAAGTCATCAAGAGGGGACCAAAGGGCATTATTAATGACTGGTATCTGCTTGTAAATGGGTATGGTCATGGTGGAGCGGTATTATTTGGCCTTTATAGAGTGTTATTACTGGCAGTGTTGTTCTTGGAATACTTTTGGACATTGTTCTATAAAAAGGGACATCGCCTTAGGTTAGGTCACGCAATACTTGGCTTATCCTAGGTGCTGGCAATCCACGCTACACCACTGCCATAGGGGACTCCACGTCCCCTATGGTTCTCTTTGCTCCATCGTCAGCTTCTGGACCCTTGAAATTCCATCATATAGTGAAACCAAGCACTAGGTCAAAAGTATCCAATTTTTGGATTACTCTGATACAAGATTAAAGGAATTTCACATCTATTTGGTCCAACATCTGTATCTAGCGCAGGTTTTTGAGATACTGTAGCCTGGAATTTCAAGAAACAACTGAGTAGAGATAAGACCTTATAAGATGGACCTAAAGACATTTTTGATTTTGGGTTGTCTTCTTAAAGGTTCTTTAACCTCCCCATGAACTTTTTATATTTGCTATAGTTTTCTAATTTTTATTCCTTTGCTCCCCAAGAAATTGTATATATGTGGAGGGTAGTCTACAAAGGCATTTGATGCATAAGTTCTTAAGCATAATTGTTCAGGTAATTTACAATTAGGTTGACTGTAGCTGTAACTTAACCTGCTCTGAGCCCCGCCCATGCTTAAAACACTGGGTAACACCAGTTATTCTGATATACGTAGCGCCACACCACGTAAAATTTGCACTGGCACCCCAGCCATTTGAGTTACTGCCCTGATGGGCGTTTTCAGATGGCAACCCATGTTGCAGCCACCAGGGGCGTAGCTAAATGCTCATGAGCCCTGGGGCAAGAGCTCAGCTTGGGCCCCCCTTCCCTCACTGCTTTGTGGCCAGGGGCAAGGAAGCACATAGCCTTTGTGGCAAAAATTGAAATGCCACCTCCATGCCAAATTCTTGACCTAACCCCTTCCCTCCAGCCGGAAGTGTAACTTGACCAGCATGCACTTTCTATAATGTTATTATGTGGCACAAGGGTTTTTTGGCTCTTGGGCATGATTACAGAGGCCCTCAGGCTCCTGGGCCCAGTAGTGACTGCTACCTCTGCATCCCCTATAGCTACGCCCCTGGCAGCCACTATGAGGTCCATGGCATTAGTTCTGCCCCTGAGCAACTCTTTGTCTAGACTGTTTTTTTTTAGTCATGTCATCTGGCATTACCATACAGTATATCCACCAGGAGCACTTTTCCTCTAGAACTTCCCTTCAATCCCCTGTAGATGCCCCAGGTGTGAATGATGTAGACGTCACTGCTTATGGCAGAGGATTCCACAGCTTATGCAGATGTCATACTCTGGGGATCTCAGGACAAGCTTCTGTAATCAAACACAGAAGTGTCATCATCTACTCATTTGTTCAAAGACTTTATATCTTGTCCACAGAACATTTTTTTTGCATACTCAGATTCTTTTTTGCATACTCAGGAATAAATCCAAAAAAATTCAAAAAGCATTTCTAAGAGTTTATAGAGGAAGGTCAACTGCACAGGATCCTATCTCAAGGAGTGCTTCTCAAATAGGTCCATGTATAACCAGGCAACCCAGTCGTAATGACTGAAATCAGGAAAGTGTAATGTTTAACTTCTCCAGAGGTGGCGCTGTAGTGGATAGTCATCAATATTAAAGGGGTCTTCATGGATTTTACTACTGATGGTCTATCCCGAGGATAGGTCATCAGTATCTGATCAGCTGTTTGAGAAGGTGCCGGCGCTCCTGTGAGCGCCGCTGCCTTCTCGCAGCTTACTAAGCAAAGCGCCATACATTGTATAGTGGCTGTGCTTGGTATCGCACTCGGCTGAGCCGCTCCTAGGCCAGGTGACCGTTGAACGTGACGTCACTGGACTAGGAAAAGCTAAGAGAAGGCCGCGGCGCTTATGTGAGCGCCGGTGCCTTCTCAAACAACTGATCGGCGTGGGGTCCTGGGTGTCAGACCCCCACTGATCAGATACTGATGACCTATCCTGAGGATAGGTCATCAGTAGTAAAATCCTGTAAAACACCTTTAAATTCCTGGAAAGGTCCTTTAAGACTGGCATTTATTATGAGAGTCTAACTCTTTAAAGGGTTTCTGTCACCAGTTTTTTCGGTATGAATCAGGCTGACATTAGAGATGTGCTAATGTCACCTGATTCCAAATATATATCTGTTTTATTTACTGGTGCCCCCATTTTTATATAAAATGAACTTTTATTTTATGCTAATAAGGCCTCTAGGTGCAAGGGGCGTTACCCCTGCTCCTAGAGGCTCTGTTGATTGACAGGCCCAGGCAGAGAAGAAACACTCCATTCACCACAGCTTGCAAGGACCTTCAATGATGTCATGACCATGTGATCAGTCACATGGTTTAGGAGGAGACAGGCTGTTTGTGTGATCCTAACCATGCGACTGATCACATGGTCATGACATCATTGAAGGTCCTTGCAAGCTATGGTGAATGGAGTGTTTCTTCTCTGTCTGGTCCTGTCAATCAACAGAGCCTCTAGGAGCAGGGGTAACGCCCCTTGCACCTAGAGTCCTTATTAGCATAAAATAAAAGTTCATTTTATATAAAAATGGGGGCACCAGTAAATAAAACAGATACATATTTGGAATCAGGTGACATTAGCACATCTCTAATGTCAGCCTGATTCATACCGAAAAAACTGGTGACAGAAACCCTTTAAGAGGTTTTCCAGGATTTAGATATTGATGGCCTAGCCATCAATATCAGATTGGTGGAGGTCCGACACCTAACACTCCCGACACTGTGTAGCACTGGCGTTGGAAGTTCACCTAATGTGTAGAGGATGAGATGGTTACTCCAGAATGGCTCCTACTGAATTGGATACTGCAGTACCTACACAATTGATGGAGCTATGTATGGTAGTTTTCGCACCAACTTCCATCACTGGAGCTACTCTGAAACAGCGGATCAATGATGGAACAGGCCAAACTGGATGGACAGATGTCTTTTTTTGGCCTTATAAACTATGTTACTATGGTGTTGGGTGGCAGACCTTTGCTGAACTGATATTGCTGATCTGAGGATGGGCCATCAACATCAAAATCCTGGTCAACCCTTTTAAGAAAAAGAATCAGGTGTAGATTTATGCCCTAATTTTAACCGATTTCTGGTCTAAGTTATGGTACATCTGTCTGGTCACCAGAGGTCATGCCCCTCCCGGTTAACCTGCCCAATTTTCTCATCAATTTCGAAAAGTGCAAAATGGTCTTTTTGAAATCTCACCTCATCTCACCTCAACTCACCCCAGGCCTGGAAAAAACTGAGCTCTGATTTTTATAAAGATATAAAATGGTTTAAGATTAAGATTAAGGTTTTTAATGTATTTTATCCTTCTTTATATAGATATATTATATAGTATAATATTCATTACAATTCACATAGAAATGGCAGTAACGTACTTATCCTAAGCTTGATTGAAGTTAGCATTTAATCAAAGCTCAACGGTATTATGTAAAATGGCAAAAAATCTAAATGTAAAATGTTGAAGAAAATGATGCACCGGCTTCCTTCCTTTCTTTTCGCAGGATCCATACATGCCATTTTATGAAATGCAGATGATGTGCCGACACTTGTCATTGTCAGATCAGATTGAAACCAAGGTTCACATTCTCTGTTCGCATAATGAAAAGCCTGATTTAAGGTTGTAGTAATTGAAAGGAAATTAAAATGATAAAATTACAAAGTTCAGAAAGCAAATGATGATTTTAGATTATTTACATTTTCAGATTAAGATTTTCAAAAAAATGCAAATGAATACATAGAATGTGTTAATTATTGTGTCATGTTTTACCAGATGCGGCATTGCGGAGATGTTTCTCCTGGAAGCACAATACCTCCGTAAACCAGTGTCCCGCAGAAGAGCTCTAGGACAGACTATACTTCTAGAGAAATTTTTTATAGTTGATATAATTTTTGATAAGTCTTCGATAGTGATGAGCGAATCACTCAAAATTTAATTTGGACAACTGGTTTGATTTGAATCCGAATCAATTCTACCCAAATCGAAAGTGCTCCAATTGGCCTGGAAATCTGTGCATGACATTCTGAGCTCCCTGAGGATTCATATTTTTTTCTTTCTTGTATCTCAATTTTTAATTTTCCTTTTTTATTATTTTTTCTCTCTTTCTTTTCCCCAAATTTCCTTCTCTCTTTTTCTCTCTCTCCTTCTCTTTCTCTCTCCTTCTCTCTCTCTCTCCTTCTCTCCTTCTCTCTCTTTCTCTCTCTACCCAGTTAAATAACCAAAAATTTGCATGCAACTAGAAATTTTAACAACATTTGGGTCAGATTCAACTAGTTCAGCTCTAGTGTTCAATAATGCAGAATATTTTTTAATCTCTTTTTCTCCCCAAATTTTTTCTCTTTTATTCTCTCTCTCTTTCTCTCCCCAGTCAAAAAATGCTCATGCAACTGAAATTTTTACAAAATATGAGTTAGATTCAGTTACTTCATCTCTAGTTTTCAATTAGAATATTTGGTTTCTATTAGTCGTTTCCATTCCTGTGCCCAAGCAAAAAACAATTATCAATGGAAATCTACAAAGGGAGTACATAGGTGTCACTAGGAGTGGAAGAAGGATCTTTCCTTGGATCTTTCAGTGCCCTTTCTCCAGATCTCTTCCTCCACACAATCCTGTCTCTGAGCTCTACAGGCAGTTCTTTCCTCCTCATGGCTTAGTTTTTGCTCTGATCTGCATTGTCAGCTGTAAGACCTTATATAGACAAAGCCAAATCATAAAATCATATCCAATCAACTGAGCGTACCACAAATGACTCCAATCAAAGTGAAGAAACATCTCAAAGATGATCAAGAGAAATGGGGGGGGGCAAAACTAATTCAAGTGTCAAAGCAAAGGGTCTGAATACTTTAGTCCATGCAAAATTTTAGTTTTTTTCTTTTTAATACGTTTGCAAACATTTTTAAAATTCTGTATTATGGGGTATTGAGTGCAGAATGATGGGAGAAAACTTGATTTTAGCATAAAGACCAACATAACAAAATGTGGAAAAAGTGAAAGGGTAAAAAAACTTCCGAATACACAATATATATAGAAAAACCATGAAGTGTTGATTTGATGACAGCCACACAAAAACTTGTGAAAATGACAGATTTTAAAATATACAGAATTAATTGTGCTAATTGATGTGAATTTTAGGTGTTACTTTATCATTAGATTTTTTTTTTTATTAAAAAGCTTTCATTTTATGTCGCTCATGTCAGAAAGGAAACGTGTTACGTTCTAACGACACTTTTTTATTGTACATTTTAAAGTATTCCTATAATTAGACTGTTAAGGGGAAAACATTTATTTGCACTTCCTCGGCTTCAAGATGTCAGGCGCGGTTCACCTCCGGAGAAGTTCATACCTTAATATTTTATTGATGATTTAAATAACACACGCAAAAGAGAAAAAAAATGGAACAAAATTCTTCCCTTCACCAAACATTTTGTGTTAAATATAATATGATTATCTTATTACATATTAATGAGGAGTTTTTGAGTTCCCATCTGTGGACTGGAAAATTTGCTTCTATATATTTCTTGGGGGGAGCTCTAGATATATTCTGTTTCCAGAGGCGTAACTTGAAGCTCCTTCGCCCCAGTGTCACAGGGTCCCCTAAATGTCACAGGGTCCCCTAAATAACATCATGTACCATCTGTGGGGCCCACACAGGGGTGTAACTACCATAGCAGCAGACCATGCGACTGCTATGGGGCCCAGGGCAGGAGGGGGCCTAGTCTTAGTTGGGAATATCTCCTCTTCTACCGGGGGTGAAAACTTGGTCAGGACTCTACCCTCTAAAGGAACAACTTTTAGTAAATGAGGCAGAGGAAAAAATGGCCCAAGGGTCATTGAAAGGGGATTAGGCAGAAACCCTTCTGTCCTGTGCGGGGGGCCTGGTTTAAACCTTGCTATGGGGCTCTTACTTCTCTATGTACGTCATTGTCCCCAAGGTATGAGTGCAACATCTGCAGCTCAAATAATTAAAGAGACTGTAATCCTACCAATGAATGCTAAAAGTAAATATGAAATATAGTTGCCCTCACCGCCAGTATCTAGAACTTTCTGCACAATTCAGACATAAACAGTCTTGTGGAAATGTTGCAGAGACCAAAGTGTTCATGATTAGCCCCATCTTCAACTGGAAAATTAGGGGTGGGGCTTAGACAAGAGGTGGGGTTTAACATTATTTTTCTCCTATTGTAGACAGAACACAGTAGAGAAGCTTCTGCTCCAGCCACTTGTCTCCTACAGCCATAGGATAGTGAGGAGGAGCAGAAGGGACATGGCAGAACTTCTTGGACACAGAGAGAAGAGACATATTTCTATGTTTTAAATATTATATGCGACAAATAGGATAAGGGAAAGGAAAGGGTCAAGGGAGGAAGATCTGGGAGGTTTTTTTTTCTTATTTTTTTTTTTTTTTGCTGTGTTCCTTTAAGCCTCTTTATCTTTGAAGGCAGGGGTGTAACTATCATTGAGGCAGACCATGCGAGTGCTATGGGGCCCAGGGCAAAGGTGGCCCAGTCTTAGCTGGGATTATCTCCTCTTCTACTGGAGGAGAAAACTTGGTCAGGACTCTACCCTCTAAAGAAACAACTTTTAGCAAATGAGGCAATGGAAAAATTGCCCAAGGGTCATTGAAAGGGGTTTAGACAGAAACTCTTCTGTCCTGTGTGGGGGGGCTGTTTGATTCTAGCTATGGGGCCCTTACTTCTCTATGTACGCCACTGATTGGAGGATCTTTCTCCTGGACTCATTGTCCTCCCCTGCCCTCTGATTAGTGAAGGAGAATGATGTTATCTAAATAGTTTGTGGATCCTTTTGAATTTTTAAATATTTTTGCATAAAAATGAGTCCAAAATACTAGACTTGATCATTTATTTATTTACTGAGGAAAATGATCCAATATCGTATATCTGTGAGTGGCATTTGTGAACCTTTAGGATTAGCAGAAAATTTGAAGGTGAAATTAGAGTCAGGTGTTTTCAATCAGGTGTGAGGGGGTAAACTGTTGTATGTAAAGAACAGGGATCTAGCAGTGTCTGATCTTTACAACAAATGATTGTGGACGTGTATTATGGCATGTACTAATGAGATTTCTGAGGACCTCAGAAAAAGAGTTGTTGATGCTCATCAGGCTGGAAAAAAGGTTTCAAAATCATCTCTAAGTAGTTTGGATTCCACCAATCCACAGTCAGACAGACAGTGCACAAACTGAGGAGATTCAAGACCATTATTACCCTCCCCAGAAGTGGATTAGTGCGTGCAATGAATCCTGATTACAGAAGGCAGAATGATTACATAGTGTGAAATGGGACAAGGCAGCATTTCAAGGACTATAAACCTTTTTTTAGAAAGATTCTTCTCCCCAATATTCTCCATTAATTTTATTCCAATGTGTAATGTGAGATATATCCGCATGATGAGGCACTGGACGAGCCTCATATCCAACATTCTCTAGTCTCGGACCATTTATTCCACCATCTTCAGTGTATTTATATCAAACAGAAATATTCTAGCATCTCACCACATATTACACATTAGGATTCTAGTGAAGAGTCAGACTTCTAGGCCACTGACCAGGGAACATGGGGTATTTCTCTCTAGTGGAGGTGTCAGGTTCAGAAACCCATTTTTCGTTAGACTATTAGGGAATTCTTACTTTAAGGGGTTGTCCCACAAAAAAAACATTCTACAATTTTCAAACCAGCACCTGAATCTGAATACTTTTGTAATTGCATATAATGAAAAATTTAGCATAGTCACTGAGTTATAAAATATATCTGTATAGCACCATCTTTTACTTATTTCTTTGTCCTGCTGACTGAGATGGCCGCACATGCTCAGTTTCATCCTTCAACTGCCTCCTGAGCTGTGATAGGGAGAGCATGGACACGCCCCCTGAGCTGCAGCAGAGAGGACACTCCCCTTGAGATGTCAGCTTGATATAAATCTAGCAGAGCAATGAATGGGGACATCTCTGGATCCATGTGAGGTGCAGGGATGGTTCTAGCTTTGTTAGAAAGAGATTGTCATCTTCTGTATGATGTGTGATTTTAATTTTTTACATTATTGAAGGGATAACACCTTCAATTAAGTGGAGCCATATTTCAGGAGACTAATGTATAAATTAGAACTGGCAGCGAGTGGCTTCAAATATTACCCAACTTTCATTTTATTGAATGAGAATTATGTAATACTTTTTTCACATGTGGTGGCACTGCAGAAAAACATAACATTTTATGTCAGGTGTCAGGTTCCTCCATAGATTACACCCGATCACTGAGGTTCTTTGCATCAAGAAATCTTTTCATTGGCTCATCATCAGTAGATATTTTTAGGAAGGGAATTTTTCAAAGCAGAGCTATCCATTAAAGGGTTATTCTCATCTTAGACAATGGGGGCATATTGCTAGGATATGCCCCCATTGTCTTATAGGTGCGGGTCCCACCGCTGGAATCCGCACCTATATCCAGAACGGATATAGGGAGCGCTGCGCCTGGAGGACCCCGGCCACCACCAGGCGCAGCTCCCCGCTGCGCTCATAGAAATGAATGGGAGTGCCAGCGCTCGGCTATTTTCGTCGGCCCCATAGAAATGAATGGAGTGCGGCTGCGCATGCACAGTGCGCCCTCATTCAGTTCGGGGGCTCCATTCTGATATAGGTGCGGGTCCCAGCGCCTATAAGACAATGGGGGCATATCCTAGCGATATGCCCCCATTGTCTAAAATGAGAATAACCCTTTAAAGGGAATAAAGTAGTCACCTACATGGTATGAAAAACATTAGTTAAAGGGGCTGTCCACTATCACAGCTTGTTACCCATCCACAGCATAGGTTGAGCTGGGACCCCCACCCATCACCAGAATAGGGGTCCCTGAGTGCCTTGAATGATTGAAACAAAGGTCTGCTCCTCTTACTATCTATAGCTATCAGCTTCTGTTCAGTAGTCCCATAGAGATGAATGGAGTGCAAGTGCGCAGTAAAGCCATCACTCTGCCCAGGGTCCCCCATTCCTATGACTGGTGGTTCTCCAAGTTCTCAGACCCATGCCGAGTAGGTGATATTTTGTTTTGGTTGGACAACCCCTTTAACCCTTTGTAATATCACAATGACTTTGTCAAATTTCAAACTCAGTTCTGCTCCATCTGTACAATCAGATGACCCAAGTGTGGCTTCCTCTACAGAATGACAGCAAAATAATTACACTAACATAGAGTTAATGAAGCGGCGGGAAAAAGAGCTGTATTAGCATTTGAAACGTTTCTAGAATCTGAGTACATTTTTACTTTTTCCGAAAATTCCCATTTTTTTATGTGGTCAATTACCCTTGAAATTTTATTACAACTTTTTGTCTCTTTTTTAGCTTTGCTTGTGTTTTTTAATTAGTCTTTTTGGCCAACTTTCTGGTGAGACACATTATTCTGATTGGGATATGTCAAGACATGAATGTTATAGGAAAAAATCTCTCAAAGGTCAAAGGACGAGGAGAGGTTTTTTCATAAACCCCCATAAAAAATATATACATACATTTTTGTAAATTAATTTTAGATTAAGTTTAGATTTAAACCTGCACCTGTTCCCGCAGAACTATTGATCCATAAGTAATTATTAAAACCTTCATAAAAATGTGTTGGAAGCCGCATCGATCGCTTCATGTGCAAATTCAAACATAAGGGAAGCTTATGAGAAACAATCCCAGGGAGAGATTTATTCTGCTTGGAAAAAAAAAAACAGTTTGTTTTCAAAAATTATTCCAATTACTATTATGTCCGTGTTTGTATTATACGACTGCCAAGGGCTTAATAATAGACTCTGCAGCCTGTAAATACATGCAAATTTTTGAGCCGCCGCCACCACCGCCACCCGTGCAGAAAAGGACGTCACAAAGTGATAAGAATACTTGATTGACTTCATGAAAAGAGCTTTCTGTAGCACGCCTTCGCTGCTTCCCTATGATGGATGTCTACAGTTTATGAGGCAGGCCTCATTTAAAGGCAGCGAGTGAAAACCCGAGTCCATGGACTGAATTCTGATGAAGCCCCCAGCCTTTTATTACGGGCTAAAATTCATTAGATGAAACAGAAAAGGCAAGAGGGATGATTCGGAAAGCGCCAACTAATCTTTTTAGCTCTGAACCTAACTGGAATTGTTCTTTGAGAGGAAGGACTCCATATTGAACCATTGGCTCACATTTGTCTGAAGAATTGTAGAAACTGAGGCTTGAGGTTCTTAAGTAGAACAAAGGGAAAAATCTATTGGTGGCACATCCTCATTACTAGACGGATGTGGATAAGAGATATGGGTGCAGTCACAAGCTTGGATCACAAACATTAAAGAGCATCTTTCAGCAGGATCAACCCAGGCATACTGCCTTATAGGGCTGGCCCTGCTGATTAAAACGATACCTCTCTTGTGAAAATCTGTTGTGGCAGTCCCAAGAAAAACGACTTTTATTCTTTATGCACCTGAGTGCTTCAGAGCACCAAGGGGCGTGGCCAGCACTGACAAGCTGAGGTCGACTGAGTGGATAGGCCCCACCCCTTGGTACACTGAGGCTCTCAGCTGTATAAAGAATAAATCTTGTTTTCTCTGGAACGTCACAACCGAGTTTCACAAGACAGGTATCATTTTAATCAGCAGGATTAACCCTACCAGACAGTATACTTGGTTTAATGGGTTTGATCCTGCATTTTAAGTGCAATTCATAATGTAACATCTATGAATAATTTATTTTGGCCCAATACAACGCATTTTGGTCCTGGACCAGCAACTTTCTCATGTTGCTCTTGAGAAAGAGATTGTTTCAACATCAAAAGTGTAGTTAAAAGCATTAAAGCAGTTGTCCAGAAAACATGGTTACCTTCTTCAAAAAATGGCACTATAGCTGCCCATAGGTTGCTTGTGGCTTTACAGCTCACCCCTTTCACCAGACGCAATCCATGGACAGTTGAGGTGTTATTTTTTGGAAGAATCCCTCTAAGCGCAGCTCATATACTACCAATGAATACTTTAGTTTGGATCAATACCACGCGTTTTGGTGCTGGACCAGCATATTTTGCTATTCAGAAAGACAATATTACATATCAAGTTGTCACAAACATTAAGCATAACTCATGATGTAACATCAATTCAAACTTCATTTTCGAACAATACGACGCGTTTCAGGGCTAGGCCAGCATCTTTCTCATGCTGAACTTGAGAATGATGCTGCCGCAGCATCGATATGCATCAGTTTGTCACAAATATTAAGTGTAATTCATGACATACTATCAATGAATACTTTACTTTGGATCAATACAACTCTCGTCAGTGCTGGACCAGCATCTTTCACATGGTGCAACTGAGAAACACATTGCTACGCCATTAAAATGCATTGAATTGTCAGAGTCACTAAGGGTACCATGAAATAATACTTCACTTTGTATGAATACGACGCGTTTCAGTACTGGACCAGCATCTGTCTCTTGTTGCACTTGACACTGGTGCAGCATCAAAATTCAAGGAAGTATTAAGTGCAACTCCTGATCTGTCATTAATGAATACTTTATTGTCGATCAATACGACGCACTTCGGTGCTGGACCAGCACATTTCTCATGTTACCCTTGACAAAGACACTGATAGAGCATCAAAATGCGCTGTATTGATCCAAAATAAAGAATTAATTGGATTTTACATCATGAATTGCCCGCTGATTGATCCGAACTGGTTACTGCGCTAAAAAAGCCATCATCTACTATCCAAGCCTGCGTCATCACTTCAAGGGTAGCTATGATAACAGTGCTTTGAGGTCCAGATGGTGCACCATTCGGTTTCATACACCTATTATAGTATTGTGTCTGGGTGAACACGATCTAGACAGGTGAGCATAAGTCCTATAAGTCTCATTTTGAGTCATTCCACCACCATGGTATTGCTTTAAGGATCTATTTTTCTTCTTCTTATAACCATGCAGGTTATTGCATTCTAAATCTATGGCTAGTTTTTCTCCAAAAACAGCAATTACTACACTGCCCAGCCATACCTTTTCTCGAATTGTGTTCAAGGACTCCGATTTCTCACTAAACAAATTTGATACAATATTGCAACCGAGTAGCAAAACTCTTGACAGGACTCAATTCACATACCAAGCAGTGGGTGGTGGCACCTAGACAAGTGTCAGACTAAGGTTTCTCTGACCCATAAGAGGAAATTACTCTTGGTGCCCAACTCCTAATAGGTTTTCAATCAACAAATTAGACCCTAGTGACAAGAAAATGGCTCCAAAAGGCAGTCAAATGTGGTTTTTTTTTCCTGGACCTTTGGGGTCCACTATGGTATTTTGAGCCTGGGCCTACTGGATCATTCTTTGGTACTCTCAGCCAGTCTGACCATGTAGACTTCTCATGAAACAATAACACAAAATCATGTTTTGTTTTGTTTTTTGGCTTATCATCTCACACCACATATTTCAAGGACAGGTTGAGCCAAGAGCTAGGTCTTTACTTTTGACCACCTCAAGATGTTTTGGACTTCATTGAACCAGAGTCTCCTGGTCCTTGGAGTAGTTCCTGATGCAGATACTGGACACAGTTAGAAGATAGGTGGGTAAAACAAGATTCGAAGACTGTAAAATAAAGTGGTGGAGCCAGACATATAGTCAGCATAAACTCAGCTTGGTACAGGGTTGGACTGGGAACTTTAAGTGGCCCTGGAAAAAATACTGGTCCAAATTGATGACAGGCAGGGCCAGCAATACCATATTGTGGCACACTATACCACCCCAACAGAGGCAAATACCACAGTCCATCACAAAATACTTCCCCAAAAACTTCCACTAACTGGCTGAGAGGAGGGCTCAGGTGGCCCCCTGGTCATCGGCCCACCAGAAAATTTCCCTGTAAGGTCTATGGCCAATCCACCCCTGGCTTGGTAGGCCAGAAACCAAGAACCAGAAGAACACACCAAGAACAGGCCACCCAATGACAAAAGAATATGAAGAATGTAAAAAAACAGTGGTGGAGCCACACATTGAGTCAGGATAAAGCGGTAAACAGAAGGACATGATAGGCAAGAAACCAAGAACCAGAAGAGCACATGAAGAACAGGCTACCCAATGGCAGATGAATAAGAGGAATGTAAAGCAAAGTGGTAAAGCCAGTCATAGAATCAAGATAAAGTGATAAACCAGAGGGCATGATAGGCCACCCAATGGCAGAAGAAAAAGAAGACATGGAGGCATATAGGAACATGATACAGACCCTCATGATGTCATGATGATGGTGTAAGGTCAAGAGGTGGAGGAAACATGGAGTCATGGACCGGGTCACAGACAGATGAGTGAACTAAAGAGACTCAATGCATAGGCCACAACCCCAGAACAGAAGACATCTCAATTAACTGTCAGTCCAACCTTCATAAACGCTTTCTTACAGTATTCTGCAGTCATACCTTAAAGGGACATTAAGATTAAGTTAATTAGTATTCAGAATTGCTCTTCAGCACAATCTACTTTAGGAACAAAGAAAGAACACATTTTAAAACGTGAAGAACCTGATTACTGATAGTGAAGGATATGGCTAGAAAAATGTCTGCCCCCATGGCCACTGCTTTAACCCAACCTATCTCCAGTTTTGAGAACCTCCAAATATGCCAACATACATATGTGTGAATGCTATCAGTAGCTCGTCTTACAAGCCTCCCTTTCACATGCTGACGAGTCTGGGTATATTATTCCTTTAAGTGATAAGACTTCAATACAACACATTTGCCCTTTAAATTATCAACAGGGGATAGGAAATGTGTTAACTAGAGGGGGGGAGTCTGAACAGTGGCGCTGACGGCTACCAAAGCAAAGCAAGGTCTTACAGCTCGATATCGACATCTCCAGTGGCGAGTGCCCCCGTGTAACACCCACACAGGACAACAATCCGCAGAGTAAACATTGATGCCTGAACAATCCATACGTTCTTGTTTTCCTGTCTGGGTTTGTCACAGCTGGTTAAATGGCAATCCTTACAAAAGCAAACAATGCAATACAAGCCCAGATGAAGCGAATAAAACAGCCCTTAAATCCGTTATAAATGGGGGTGGGGGGCTGTTCTGGTTATGGCGCAGATTATAAATAAACCATAGAGACAGAAAATGCTTGGGTTAGCAGAAGACATCACTGGAGGGCGCAGCCAGTTGCATCACGTTGACGATTTTCCTGCTTTCGTATGAATGAGAACGTACAATATTGTGCAGGAACCAAGAAAATGCAAGCAATTATCATCCTATACCATTACCCGGAAGATCTGGGCGGAGTTTGATGTAAACAAATTACATTGTATCCAAAATATCACAAATATTGACAACGCTGTAAGAAAGCAGGTCGTGCAAGTCAAGGAGGTCGGCTCTTGCTACCTCCAAATCCATCCTCCTGACCCTTGATTGATGTTTCAGAGTGGTGGCACTGGCAAAGTCATCCCTTTGCCTCTCCCTATCTCAAACATATCTCGCACAGGGCCACTCTGTATCCTGCAGGGCGCCTGTGCAATGGAGCCGGGTGTACAGCTCATGGCTTCTGCGCTTCTTTACACATGCGCCAAGGTGGGCGGTCCTCTGTTCATCTTGGACGTGTCCACTGCCCACCTTGGCTGGCGCTGATACCAGAACAGACTGCTTCACTGCGCAGGTGCCCTGGAGGAGACAGAGTGCCCTTGTGCGAGAGGATGATGGTGAAACTGTTCTGAAATGTAAATCAAGGGGTTGGAGGCAGAATTTGGGCATGGCGGCCATGACTTGGAAGTTTCAAGAGCCAGCCTCCTTGAATTACAGTGAAATCGGAGAATAAAGTTAAGTTTCTCTACAAACATGGAGCACAGAAACCAAAAACAATAGGATCATCGGGGACAACATGCTTGAAATCATAAGGTAATGCACATAGTTAAATATGGAATATCTTGATGACAGGTTCCCTTTAAAGGGGTTGTCCAGGTTCAGAGCTGAACCCTGACACTACTCGATCTGCACTCATTCACCATGACTGAGCTGGAGCTTCAGAGCTTTTCGGGCTCCAATGCTCCCCCTTGCCCTGCGCGATTCAGAATTTTCTTGAGATCCGGTGACATAACGGGCTCTCCATGGGAAAGCTAGGCGGAGACTTCCACCTAGCAGTGAGCCTGGTGATGTCACCAGCACTAATGGCTGATCTTTAGCACTTCCCTAGCCTGTTTTTACAGACTAGGGCAGCACTAAAGACTGTCCATCAGAGCTGGTGATGTCCTTGGATCACTGCTAGGCAGAAGCCTCCGCCTAGCAGTGTCCAAATGTAACCAAACAGCCCTTACCCTGCGTGATTCAGTGCAGGGTAAGGGGGAGCATCAGAGTGTAAAAAGCTCCGATACTCCACTCATTCATGAGTGCTGCTCGGGTTGTGTCCAGCTCTGAATCTGGACGACCCCTTTAAGGCAAGGGTACTGATGAGGATTGTGCCCCGGATGGTGGATGTCGGGGGGTACTAACACGCCACCAACTAAATACACGGCTAGAGCCAGCAAAATAAATCCGTGGCTCAGATTTTTGACAACTTGTGGACTTATAGTAGGAAACTCTACAGTATGTACGGAATTTGTGGCAGATTTTGGCGAGAGACATGTGAGTGGTCTCTAAGGCCCCTTTCACACCAGCCATACGGATTGTGTCAGGATCTGTTCAGGCAAGTTCCATCAGTTTTTCTGCTATTGCATTTTTTCCATCCAGATTGTGTCTGGATTTCATCCTTTTTTACGCAGATGAAGAAAAACTGAAGAATAACAATCTCCAGCAACCATCAGTGAAAAACGCATTGTATCCGAATGCCTTACGTTTTTCACACAAGCTCCATTCATTTTTACGGAGTGAAAAACGCACAATATATGCAGCAGAAAGTGTGATTTTTCCTGAAGCGTGGAAAATGACGCTCAAGTACACGACCCTCTGAAAACAATGAGTCAGGATTCAGTCCGGATGTCCTGCATTTGCTAAATACAATGCATCCGAATGAAAAACTCACTTGTGTGAAAGAGACCTACGGCTGTGATGATAAAACGCTGATCGCTGCCCCTCCACAACGCTGCCCAGAGGCTTTGCCTGCATCTCCTGCACCTGAATGACAATGGAGGTGAAATTCACGCTCTGTTATTTCCGTAAAGCCCTGATCCACTTCTTCCTAACAGGTTCCAGTTACGTTCTACTCTCTCTCGTGTTTAAGACGATTTTGTTCGGGGAGTTTTGACCAGACAAACCCTTCCAGTCTCTCGCCGTGCCCTCCCATTCATAAAATGCAATGATGCCACCGCAGGGAAAACGCACATGGATGAGCAGAGAGATTTCCAAACCAGCAGATTCTTATGATAATGTGCAGAACATGGACGCTACCAGGCTCATTAGTCTGAAGCTTGGAAATCAGATGCAAAAACAAAGCTCTCGCCGCTGCCAATTTACCCTTGTGGATGGAGCTGATGATCAATAGGTTAAATATGCTACATATGTATGTAGCAGAGCTGAGATTGTGATTTAAAGGCATTTTCCAGGTTTAAAGCGGTTTTCCAGAGTTAGTGACATCCTCACGTAGTTGCTTGCCTCATGTACATCTTCCTCATTCTTCTTCTTTCTCAGTTTGTCCTCTCCTGACCCGTTTTCATCATGTAAACCAATCCTTCTGGGTTCTTTACACCCTGTATGTAGCACTTCCGGTTGTTGCATCCAACCAAACCCATGATGCACTTCTCTTTCCTCTGCCACAGCTTAAGCCCCGCCCCTAACAACACCCAGCTAGTTTATAGCCCTTCCCACTTAGCAAGTTACATAGACAATCCCCTATCACTGCCCCTGCCCTGGGAAATAACATTACAGTGCAGCTCTGGAGTATAATACAGGATGTAACTCAGGATCAGTACAGGATAAGTAATGTAATGTATGTACACAGTGACTCCACCAGCAGAACAGTGAATGCAGCTCTGGAGAATAATATGAGATGTAACTCAGGATCAGTACAGCATGAGTAATGTATGTACACAGTGACTGCACCAGCAGAATAGTGAGTGCAGCTCTGGAGTATAATACAGGATGTAGCTCAGGATCAGTACAGGATAAGTAATGTATGTACACAGTGACTGCACCAGCAGAATAGTGAGTGCAGCTCTGGAGTATAATACAGGATGTAACTCAGGATCAGTACAGGATAAGTAATGTATGTACACAGTGACTGCACCAGCAGAATAGTGAGTGCAGCTTTGGATTATTAATACAGGATGTAACTCAGGATCAGTACAGGATAAGTAATGTATGTACACAGTGACTCCACCAGCAGAATAGTGAGTGCAGCTCTGGGGTATAATACAGGATGTAACTCAGGATCAGTACAGGATAAGTAATATAATGTATGTACACAGTGACTTCACCAGCAGAATAGGGAGTGCAGCTCTTTAGTGTAATACAGGATGTAACTCAGGATCAGTACAGGATAAGTAATGTAATGTATGTACACAGTGACTCCACCAGCAGAATAGTGAGTGCAGCTCTGGGGTATAATACAGGATGTAACTCAGGATCAGTACAGGATAAGTAATGTAATGTATGTACACAGTGACTTCACCAGCAGAATAGGGAGTGCAGCTCTGGAGTGTAATACAGGATGTAACTTAGGATCAGTACAAAGTTCCTCTGGCTTATGATACAAACCAAGAAATTAATTTAAAAAAGTCCTACACACACGGAAGGACTGGCAAAATCAGCATGCTGGAGGATCCTCTGGGATCAAGGCTCTGACTCAGATAACTCCAGTCTGACACAGAGCACACTATTACTTGTGTATGTAAAAATACATTGTCTACATTATCCTGCTAATTTTTTTGGTTGCTCTGAGTTTTCAAAATTTCACAAGCCAAAAGTTTCATTAAAAATTAATGATGTTCTGAGTTTTGCTTTGCTAATGAGAAGTCGTCAATTGTAAAGAGTGAATTGTTGAAGCAAGCGGCGTAAAAGAGGCAATAAAAAACCTGCACAGGTAATACAGATTGTAGAGTATAAAATACAGGACGGCACTGACGCTGTCATGTTAGAAAGCCGCCGTTATGTGAGGTTAAATCTGACAATGTCGCCAGTGAAATCCTGTCATTGGTTGAGGACACGCGGTACGTACAGATGAGACATCAAAGCAACATACGCTGATTCTGTACAACAAGCAGCTCGCGCTGTCATCATTTGTCTTACGTGAAAAAACGCTGTAAAGTATAACAGAAACAAATTGACATTTATATCATCAGCAGGAACAGAGGCATCACCTGAAGATCCTGGGCCCCCAGTGCAAAATATGCAACGGGACCCCTACCTAACATGTGCCAATTAATACAGGTGTCACGTTATGAGACTCAGTCAGAAGACTGTTAACTCTGCACCCTCCAATACATGACTGTTATCTCTGTACCCTTCTATAGCTACGCCCCTGAGGTTCTCACATATTTGAACCCTACACATGATGGACATCTTTATACACATAAGGGGAACCCTACACATGGTGGACATCTTCACATACATAACGGGAACCCTACACATAGTGGACATCTTCACATACATAACGGGAACCCTACACATAGTGGACATCTTCACACACATAAGGGGAACCCTACACATAGTGGACATCTTTACATACATAAGGGGAACCCTACACATGGTGGACATTTTCATACACATAGGGGAACCCTACACATGGTGGACATCTTTACATACATAAGGGGAACCCTACACATGGTGGACATCTTCACATACATAACGGGAACCCTACACATAGTGGACATCTTCACACATATAAGGGGAACCCTACACATAATGAACATCTTTACATACATAAAGGGAACCCTACATATGGTGGACATCTTTACATACATAAGGAGAACCCTACACATGGTGGACATTTTCATACACATAGGGGAACCCTACACATGGTGGACATCATTACATACGTAAGGGTAACCCTACACATGGTGGATATCTTCATACACATAGGGGAACCCTACACATGGTGGACATCTTCACAAACATAAGGGGAACCCTACACATGGCGGACATCTTCACACACATAATGGGAACCCTACACATGGTGGACATCTTTACATATATAAGGGGAACCCTACACATGGTGGACATCTTCATACACATAGGGGAACCCTACACATGGTGGACATCTTCACATACATAAGGGGAACCCTACACATGGTGGACATCTTGATACACATAGGGAACCCTACACATGGGATTGATACACATAGGGAACCCTACACATGGTGGACATCTTTACATACATAAGGGGAACCCTACACATGGTGCACATCTTCATACACATAGGGGAACCCTACACATGGTGGACATCTTATACACATAGGGGAACCCTACACATGGTGGGCATCTTTACATACATAAGGGGAACCCTACACATGGTGGACATCTTCATACACATAGGGGAACCCTAAACATGGTGGAAATCTTCACATACATAAGGGGAACCCTACACATGGTGGACATCTTCACATATAAGGGGAACCCTACACATGGTGGACATCTTCACACACATAAGGGGAACCCTACACATGGTGGACATCTTTACGTACATAAGGGTAACCCTACACATGGTGGACATCTTCACATACATAAGGGGAACCCTACACATGGTGGACATCTTCACATACATAACGGGAACCCTACACATAGTGGACATCTTCACACACATAAGGGGAACCCTACACATAATGGACATCTTACATACATAAAGGGAACCCTACATATGGTGGACATCTTTACATACATAAGGAGAACCCTACACATGGTGGACATTTTCATACACATAGGGAACCCTACACATGGTGGACATCATTACATACGTAAGGGTAACCCTACACATGGTGGATATCTTCATACACATAGGGGAACCCTACACATGGCGGACATCTTCACACACATAATGGGAACCCTACACATAGTGGACATCTTCACACACATAAGGGGAACCCTACACATAATGGACATCTTTACATACATAAAGGGAACCCTACATATGGTGGACATCTTCACAAACATAAGGGGAACCCTACACATGGCGGACATCTTCACACACATAATGGGAACCCTACACATGGTGGACATCTTTACATATATAAGGGGAACCCTACACATGGTGGACATCTTCATACACATAGGGGAACCCTACACATGGTGGACATCTTCACACACATAAGGGGAACCCTACACATGGTGGACATCTTCATACACATAGGGGGTCCCTACACATGGTGGACATTTTCACACACATAAGGGGAACCCTACACATGGTGAGTATCTTCACATAACTTCAACTTTCCAGAGACCTCTTGGTGGCCAGAACCTTTAAGTCAGGACCAATACACAAGAGTTTGATTGAAAAAAAACCCAGCTCTGCTACATTCGATTGGGCTCATGAAACGTCCAAAAGGTAGAAGTGGGATGAATCACTACTGGTTCATTGTCTACTTACAGATGCCATGATATATGATGTGAAGCTGCAGCAACGTTGTCTATACACATTGGAGGCACTACAGCCAAGTCTGTTAATTTGGGTGAAATTGGTCGGAAAATGTTTTTTGGGGTAAATGTCGGCAGAATGGATTTCACCATGGTGATCTTTTGTTCCACCATTGAAAGGAACAATTGTGCTTGGCTCAAGAATTGACAATAAGTGATGGAGGCAATTCGGGATGCCTTAGTCGAGGTGGAGGATCCATCCTGTCCAGTAAAGGGGGTCATTGCTGAGACCTCCTACCAAGCACTACAACAGGGTCCTGTTCCTCCAATGGGAACAGCCAACTGACTGTAATTCCACAGCAACCATGTTCCTTTATGGCATACCAATGCTCCAAGCAAATAAACAAAGACCGGTGGAGACTCAAAAAAGCTGAAGCAGTACAACGTTCCACACTAAAACATGAATCTCCTGACAGGTTCCCGTTGTTTCTCTTTACATAGACATACAGTATCCCAACCACAGAATATTTGAACTTGCGACTTGAGACTATGGCTCCTTTTCTTCAGATGCACAAATGAAGATGATCGGTGATGTCTTAGAACACTGGAGGACTCACCATAATTAGATCTTTCCCTTTCAACATACACTGAAGTGAAGCGGATGGATGAGGCCCTTGCCCAAGCTGAAGACTCATCCTAGTTGAGTGATGAAAAATTGAGGGCTATTTTCATCCCCACATGTCAAATCCCAGGTGGAAGACTCATCAAAACCTAGACATATCTGAACTTATGTTTCTCCTTCCAATACATGGAAATAAAGGTGTTCGCCAATATCCTAGCCCAAGTGGAGGACTCATTCTGTAACCAGAAGACGTTTGGGCTGTGGACTTGACTTGTCAAGTTGAGATTCTTGGTGATGTTTTTACCCATCCCAGTCTACAGATTATTGGCCCCAGAATCAAATGGCAGTAGAAATTACAAACTAATCAGTACATGGCACAGAGGAGTTACTTGAAGCTCTTGGGCCTCCTTGTATGTTGTGGCAAAGGGCTTTTGGGCTCCCTGAGGAACAAGCAGTGGAATAGTTGGGGGGAGATAACCAAGACATGTTCCTCAGGTGCTGAGTACCAGCTGTTGAGTGCCAACAAGTCACTTTGCTTTGGCCAGGATATTTAGATACAGGACTTGAGCCACAAACCGAAGCTCTGCACCAGCAGAAGCTCTGGGCACCAGTAACCAGATGTGACTACAACCAGCTATGCCTATGAAATGGCAGTGATCTGCAGCTCGTAGCTTTCAAGGCATGCCAAGGTTGCAGACAGCGGCTTTGTAGCATACTAAGGGAGTCAGTCAAGACGCATGCTGAAACAGTTTTTTGCAGTACGGTCGTATGTTAACGTTAATGATTGCCACACTTACAACTGCAACCCGTGAATATGGCAGTAACTTAGAATATCTTATAGGAAATAGATAGGCGCATTTTATGTAATGATCCCCTCGAGGAAGGAAAGACGCGTTTATCTCTATTTTACTTACTGAAATTCACAGCCTCAATCTTTCAACGCACCGTAAAAATGAAGGCGACGCAAGGATGAAGCGGTGGATTGTAGACCCAGATCCCACTGGCACTGATATAGTTAATGATATTTTAGCGCATTGGTTCTGCAGAGGATTTTTTTTCAGGAGTTTTAGCATAGGAAAATCAAGGTTTTTAAAGAGGTTTCAGTATCTTCTGTTCATTTCAATGGAACCTGATTGCCAGTGAGTGGGAGCTCCAAATGTCACCATATCAGGTGGTTATTCATAGAAATGCATACGGAATCCGACCGGAAAGAAAGATACTATGCCTTTAAAATCAAAACCAAAATGGATGTCCCATTGAAGTCTAGGGGTCATGTACAGCCATGTATGGCCTGGTGCATAGTCCTTACATATATATAAGAGATGAGTGAACCTGATAAGATTCAGTTTGTCTTAGGTTCATTCAATTTAAAAAGAAAAAATTCTGATCAGACACAAATCGATTCTAAGAGAGACAGAGAGAGAAAGATAGAACGAAAAATAGAGAAAGAGACCAGTATGCTACTCAGTGCTTCTTAGTAGTAAGTAGTATATGCATTGTCTCTTTTTCATTATGGAGAACACAAAGTATGCAAAGTACATGTATGGAGTATTGTAGGCCAGGCAACTCCCCTCTGGGTTTCTGTGAAGGATATTCAAATTTGCTTTCCTAAGCCTATCTGATAATCTGACAGAGGAGCGTTGCCTGGCCTACAATAGTCATCACATATATTAACTGGTCTCCATTATAGAAATAATACCAACCTGGAGTTCCCCCAAAGGTCTCTCAACTAGAAATACTGTGTTTAGCTGCCTTGTTCTGACATCAGATAGGCTTAGGAAAACAATTTTTTTGTTAAGTATGCTAGGGTCCTAAAGTTTCCATCTCTCTGTATTCAGATGTGTTCTTCCTTACCTTTCCTCTTGGCTTAACATATCCTAGGATGTGTGGTACTAAATGACCAGGTTTGGAAAAAAAAACCTGGTCTCTATGTGGCCATCCAGTGGTGGTGATGTGGGTTGCAGGCTATCAAGGATTTGGCTAGTAGAAATGAGCTAATAGATTCCATGGAATCAGAATTTTACTAGAATTTTAGGGAAAGAGAGAGAGAATTTTATCAACAGCTTTTCGGGCCAATTTGGGTTCGAATTGGATAGTTGAGTTGGTCAAATTGGACCCCAATCAAATTGACGATCCAATCACGATTTGCTAGCACGTGGCGATAATGTATCGAACATGCATCCTCAGATGTTGGGGACCATAACGAAATGGAAAAAAGACATGGCTGGACACATCTATAGGTCCTATGATAGTACAAGTCTCTTCCATCATGCGAAAAGGAAACATTTTCTGGATACATTGTTGCAATGTTCTTTGTTTTCTTGTGCCATGACTTTTGCATCCTTCAGTCCGAGGTCTATTTAAATTACAGTGTAATCGAAATATGTCAGAAGAATAATCTCGGATTGTGGAATGCACAGGTGATTTAGAAATAAATGATGCAAAAAATAATTTAAAGTGACGTCGACATTTACCAACTTGATATCTCGATGTTGTGTCCAGTGCACGAAAATTACATGCAACGAGATCAGCTGTCATTTGTCATTTGTCACCTCCGCTGCTGCAAACACCCCCAATATGGATGGATTTTTTTATTTATTTATTTTTTGCACCTGAGGAAAAAAAATGGCTGAACCATCAGACTTTCTATATTGACTCGGAGGCTTCACTTAATCCTCAGCATGTGATGAGATGTCATGGATTTATTGGGTATTAGACACAGCAACAAATACTGCAAAATTGAAGATTTCGAGACTTGTTTAACTCTAGGGGGCTCATGAATCACTGTCTAGATCAGAAAATTGTGTCCCGTTTCAGATGTATGCCGTATTTATTAGCATACTGCACTATATTTCCTCTCAAATGTCCCTTAAAAAATATACAGTAGCTTGCTAGTCTACAGACCCATGACTCATTATAGTCACTTAAAAAAAGAGTTCAGATGCAGAATCTTTCCTCCAAGCAGTAACTGAATTTTACTTGTTTTATTATTTTATTAATTTTTGAAAGTGTACATGCCTAGACAATCCCTTTAAAAATTAAAAAATGCAGTTGCCACTAGAGGGAGCTCAATGTATAGGGATTGGTACAATTGCCTTTGAACCCAATACTAAATCAATGTGCAGTGAGCTCCCCCTAGTGGCATTTTAAATAGGCGTAGCACTGCAGTAACCAGCAGTGGATGGCGCTGTGAGGTTTCCGATGCTTATCATATATCGATGCCTACCCTGAGGATAATAGGAGTGGACAATCCCTTTAAGGGCCCCTATTCTACAGTGCTGCCTGTTTATGGTGGTGTGTAATGAGCGATGCATGAGGCCCCACGTAGTCCTAGACTGTGAATGGCTATCTGAAACTTAGTTCCCAAAGTAACAGCTGTGACCAGTGGCGTACATAGAGAAATAAGGGCCCCATAGCAAGGATCAGACCAGGCCCCCTACACAGGACAGAAGGGTTTCTGCCTAAACCCCTTTCTATGACCCTTGGGCCATTTTTCCATTGCCTCATTTACTAAAAGTTGTTCCTTTAGAGGGTAGAGTCCTGACCAAGTTTTCACCTCCAGTAGAAGAGGAGATAATCCCAACTAAGACTGGGCCCCCACTAAGTCCTGGGTCCCATAGCAGTCGCATGGTCTGTCGCTATGGTAGTTCTAGTTACGCCCCTGGCCGTGACCAAAAGAAAGATCCGACCATAAACATTTTTCCCTTTGATTACTGTGGTTAATAGTGACAACATTATGATCAAAGTGGTCTGCGAGTACGCAGAAAGGGGGAACCACTCAAAATTGATCATGTCATTAAAGGGTTAGAGCACAGATTAAAAAGACTAAATCCCATTTCTTGATCTCACTTACTAAATATAGTTATACACTGAACTCAATAATAACACTGTATACAATAAGTTCCTGAGTTCCTCCTAGTGGTGGCTCTATGTATTTGTATGCATTAAGCTCACAAGCCCCTTCTAGTGATGGCTGTATATATCTGTATGCAGTAATTTCCTGAGCTCCCTCTAGTGGTGGCGGTATATATCTGTATGCAGTAATTTCCTGAGTTCCCTCTAGTGGTGGCTGTATATATCTGTATGTAGTAATCTCCTGAGCTCCCTCTAGTGGTGGATGTATATATCTGTATGTAGTAATCTCCTGAGCTCCCTCTAGTGGTGGCTGTATATATCTGTATGTAGTAATCTCCTGAGCGCCCTCTAGTGGTGGCTGTATATATCTGTATGCATTAATCTCCTGTGCTCCCTCTAGTAGTGGCTGTACATATCTGTATGTAGTAATCTCCTGAGCTCCCTCTAGTGGTGGCTGTATATATCTGTATGCAGTAATCTCCTGAGCTCCCTCTAGTGGTGGATGTATATATCTGTATACAGTAATCTCCTGAGCTCCCTCTAGTGGTGGCTGTATATATCTGTATGTAGTAATCTCCTGAGCTCCCTCTAGTGGTGGCAGTAGATATCTGTATGCAGTAATCTCCTGAGCTCCCCCCCAGGGGTGGCTTATATATCTGTAAGCAGTAAGCTCCTGAGCTCCCTCTAGTGGTGGTTGTATATATTTGTATGCAGTAATCTCCTGAGCTCCCTCTAGTGATGGCTGTATATATCTGTATGTAGTAATCTCCTGAACTCCCTCTAGTGGTGGTTGTATATATCTGTATGCAGTAATCTCCTGAGCTCCCTCTAGTGGTGGCTGTATATATTTGCATGCAGTAATCTCCTGAGCTCCCTCTAGTGGTTGTTGTATATATCTATATGCAGTGTGATCCCTCCATTTATGGCTGCATGTAGAACTTTTAGGATCTACCTTTAAGTCAATACCATAGATTTGGAGCTCTGTATCAGCCACTATAAAGATATGTTAAGAAATTTATCAGCCTAAAATGTTGGGCCTAAAAGCTAACATATTGTCATACAGTGGTCATTCCCTTTAAATTTCAACCACAGGGCTTCTTTTTTAAATGATATTTCCTTTTTTCGTTTAACTAATTTTCTATGACTACAGACAGATGAGGACAGATACACAATCCTTTGCAGCGTTACTCCGGGGATGGTGTCTATGGATGGGATTTGGAGCCCTGTGAGAAGCGAAGGACAAGCTGTTAGTGTTGGTAATTATCCCACGGTTGAGCATCATCTCAAGGGAGTGTACAGTATGCTGTTCAGCTCTCATTACTTATACAAAGACCAAGGAGAGGGGAAGAATATGTTGAACAATTGTTCAGGAAGCCATTAAAATATAACCAATCTATTGGCACTTCTTACCAAGAATAACTAAGACCACATGCCAAATCTAAAAAAATAAGGACAGTTTATAAAATGGAGATGAGAGGAGTAGTGTTGATCGAGCCCCAAAGTGCTCGGGTTCTCTCCTCCTCGGGTAGAACACTTGGTGATGCTTGAGTGCTCTACAGAGTACCCGAGCACAATGGAAGTCAATGGGAGAACCAGAGCACTAAACCAAGCACCCCCTGCTCTGAAGAGGGGAGGGTGTCTGGTTCACAGGAAAAGGTCAGAAAATGATTGAAACACCACTGAAATGGTTTGGGAACAGCATGGGATGTCTGTATGCATCTTGGACTCCCAAGTATTTAGGATGTTCAAAAGTTATACAGCAGACGTAGTGCAGGGAATGTCGCCTTCATTAGTGACAGAAAAAATACACTGAATGTCACAGGTATTTAGGATGCACAAACGTTATACAGTACTCGCTGCGCAGGTAATGTCACCTTGATTAGCGGCAAAAAAAAAACCATACACTGGATGTCACAGGTATTTAGGATGCACAAACGTTATACAGCACACGCTGAGCAGGTAATGTCGACTTGATTAGTGGCAGAAAAAAATACACTAGATGTCAGGTATTTAGGATACACAAACGTTATACAGCACACGCAGCACAGGTGGTATTAAAGTCAGGCAAATTTGCGCAAATTTTGCCCCCCAAAAAATATATATTGCAGCCAGATAAAACAATAGTCCTTAAAAGGACTTTTGGGTCTTTTGAAAAGAAAAAACTAACCCTGCCTAACAAATTCCTATCCCTACACTATCTGTCCCTCTTTGCAGCAGCTCTCCCTGACTAAGACTGAGCCGGGTCACATGTCACAGGGGTGCTATATAGCACCCGAAGACGCGTTCCTGGCCAGCCAATCACTGTAATGCCAGTAGCCAACATGGCTACGGCATTACAGTGAATGCCAGTACCTAACCGCACGCTGATTGGCTGCATAGCAGCCAAGAAACGAAGAAACATGCAGGGAGGGGACTCAAGCATGGCGCTCGAGCACCCGCGGTGTTCGGCCGAGCACCTCGATGTGCCGAGCATAGCCATGCTCGAGCGAATAGAGTGTTCAGCCGAGCATGCTCGCCCAACACTAGAGAGGAGTAAAGAGGAATCATGTACTTATTATAAGGCCACATTGCATCAAAATCTTATGTTAAAGTGTATAATTCTCATACAAATCAGTAGCAGGTGTAGTGGCATCTTCCTCTAGTCTGCAATCCCCCTTTCTCTGCATGAAGCCTCCTCGTAAGTCTAGTGTAATACAATAAATAGAAGATGAGGGGAGAGTGGGGAGATGCAGCTGCAGTTTTCTCTCTGTATGTATAAGAATAATGCTGTGAGAGGGGAGGGAGAGCAGCAAACGACACATCACAACATGAAGGTTTCCTTACTCAACAACCATAGAGGCAGAAAATTGATCTATCCATAAAAGAGGAGTTAGCCATGCCTCCTGGTGAGGCATCCAGGTGGAAAATGACTGGAGAGGTGGCGGTGCATGTGTGTGCCTCTTTCTATTCACTTATGTGAGCTTTACCAAAACAGGACAGCAAGCTTGTGGTCCAGATTATCAGTGATCTGCTGTGAGAGTCTGATCATGCCCACCAGAGGATCCTCTAATGGGTCCAGGCTCTGACACAATAATGGGCCCCAAAGATCCAGAAGAAGATAACCCCATTCGAAGGTGATTTTGGAGTTATCACTTAGCACTAGGGTCTATTTCTCATGGGGTGATCAGTAATAGCTCATTAGATGTTATTGATTATAGATCCAATGTGTATGATGTAATTATGGATGGACCTCAAATATTCTGTAGTGAGACCAAAACAACCAGTCCAACACTGCCTGCCATCATTCTGTGCACTTCAAATTTATAGTACCCTCTTGTCTATAATGGGGTGGTTGATCCTTCAAAACCCTTAGGCACCATTACCCTACCACAGCAACTTCTGCTCCCCCTATGGTTTCACTGCTACATTTGGTAAACCAGAAGCATCAAAGTCTCAGAATGGTCTAAAATTATAAATTGAGTTTTAACACTGACAAATGTAAGGTTATGCACATAGGAAGGAATAATGCAAGTCACCAGTACATACTAAATGGTAAAACACTGGGTAACACTGACATGGAAAAGGACCTAGGAATTTTAGTGAATAGCAAACTAAGCTGCAGAAACCAGTGTCGGACAGCTGCTGCCAAGGCCAATAAGATAATGGGTTGCATCAAAAGTGGCATAGATGCCCGTGATGAGAACATAGTCCTGCCACTCTACACATCACTAGTCAGACCACACATGGAGTACTGTGTACAGTTCTGGGCTCCTGTGAACAAGGCAGACATAGCAGAGGTGGAGAGGGTTCAGAGGAGGGCAACTAAAGTCATAACTGGAATGGGTGGACTACAGAACCCAGAAAGATTATCAAAATTAGGGTTATTCACTTTAGAAAAAAGACGACTGAGGGGAGATCTAATAACTATGTATAAATATATCAGGGGTCAGTACAGAGATCTCTCCCATCATCTATTTATCCCCAGGACTGTGACTGTGACGAGGGGACATCCTCTGCGTCTGGAGAAAAGAAGGTTTGTACACAAACATAAAAGAGGATTCGGCAAGAACAGTGAGACTATAGAACTCTCTGCCTGAGGAGGTGGTGATGGTAAGTTCACTAAAAGAGATCAGGAGGGACCTGGATGTATTTCTGGAGGTAATAATATTACAGGTTATAGTTACTGGAGAGGGGTCGTTGATCCAGGGAGTTATTCTGATGTCTGATTGGAGTCGAGAAGGAATTTTTTTCCCTAAAGTGGGGAAAAGTGGCTTCTACCTCACAGGGGTTTTTTGCCTTCCTCTGGATCAACTTGTAGGATAACAGGCCGAACTGGATGGACAGATGTCTTTTTTCGGGCTTATAAACTATGTTTCTATGTTACTATGTTATGAGTTATACTCACCACTCTCCTACCGCTCCCATTCCAATACCTTCCGGTCTCCTTCTTCTCTCAAAATCCTGGTTCCTCATGTAACAATGCCCCTTAGCCAATCACTGGCTGGGGGTGGGTCACCACTGTAACTAGTGATTGGCTGAATCATAATTCCTGGGTGTTGAGAGGAACAAGGGAGCACCAGGAAATGCTGGAACGGAAGCGGCAGAGAATCAGTAAAGTGAATATGGCTTAGATTGTTAATTTGAGCCAGTATTCAAAAATTTTTGTATGATTATTATAACATTATTAAATATTCAGAATGGATGACCCTAGCTGAAAAAAAAAATCCTGAGAAGACCACAGAAAGAAATAAAGGCCACATGCAAGAGATAACATTGAGAACGCGAGGCCGGTGCGAAGATGTTTGAAACGGCACCAAGCAAGACAATTGAGTCCGATAGACGTGACCAGACTGAAGAGCATCTCGCGATTCGTACTAGGGTCTTTTTTTTTTTTTTTTTCGCTCCCAGTTCCAGATCAGCAGTGTGAAAGATTACTCTGTTCATCTCGTAAAACGTAGAGGGAAGAAAAAGGCTTCAGCTGGCTCCTCTTAGAAAGGGAATGATGAGAAAAGGAAGGAGACGAGAGGTCAACAATGAGATAAAATACAAAAATACAGTCAAAAAGTATAATGAAAAAAAAAAACTCCGTAGAGGCAGGGGTTTACTTTCTTGTGATTAAATATCAGTGAACGCCGGATTCCGGCCTGTGTACGAATTTGCATAAATTCCCGCTGAACCGTTCACACGATATTTATGCCTGAAATGGAGCTTTTAATAGAAACGTCTTGTTCCGAAGATATTTTATGTAGCAGAGAGAAAAGCGTTTGTAACATCTCAGGTTATAGAGGATGGTATTATACTCATTGTGTGAGCCCACAATCCACACAATGGGAGCTATAAGCATAGAAAAGTCCATTTATCCCTATCGCTTGCAGTGGAAGAAAGAATTTTAGTATCTCTATGAATGGCCGAGCTTAAAGGGAGTTAAATATTGCCTATGGTCAGGGGTGCACCGCCAATGAGGCGAGGTGAGGCGATTGCCTCAGGTGGCGCCAGGTAGGGCCAAGTGGGGGCAGAGGAGGAGCAATGGGCAATAAGTGCACCTTTAATAGTAGGGCTGTAGGGAAGGGGTTTAAGTTGAGAATTTTGGCGGGGGGGGGTGTCCGGCGTTTCAGCTTTCAGAAAGGCTAGGTGCACCCCTGCCTTAAGATACATGATGGATATCTGTGGATATCTGAGCGGTGGGGGTTAGACTCCCAGCACGCCCGCCAATTGACTCTTCGAGGATAGGGTAGCACTTGTCTTCTTCATATTGTATCAAGCACAGCGCCATATATTGAATAGTGGTTGAGCTGGGTATTGCAGCTCAGTCTCATTTAGTTCTATGGGACTGAGCTACACTAAAGCCATGTGACATCATAGATGGGCCGCAGCCCCTTCCAAAAGCTGAATGGCAGGGGTGCTGGGGGCTGCACCCCTGCCGATTCACTATTGATGAGCTACCTAAGAAGAGGTCATCAATATTTAACCTTTGGAAAACCCCTTAAAAAGCACCCTGCCAATATCTATTTTCTCTATCACATTAGGTACCTATTAAAGGGGTTCTCCCATGAATAATGTAAAAAATGAACACAAGCCTTCCTATAGTACGTGACAAGCTCGTTCTAACACAGCTAGAACCAGCCCTGTACCTCACATGGATCCAGAGATCTCCACATTCATTGCTCCAATTTATTTCAAGCTGTCAGTTTAGGGAGTGTATCCTTTCTCAGGGCGGGGCATGTCCTTTCTGCTGTAGCTGGTGGCAGTTAAAGGACGGAACTGAGCATGTACTTCCGTCTGAGTGAACAGAGCAGCGAAATTTGAAAACGAGCAAACAGCAGGTGGCGCTATACAGATAGATTTCACAGACTGACTCTGGCTATAATAAATGTTTAAATACATGCAATTTCCCATTACGGCATTCATTGTGAAAGAAAAATGTTTTTTTATTTTAACAGTTCAGACATTTTCTGATGCGGCGATACAGTTTTTTCTAGCTTGTTTTTTTTAAAAGTCATTGGCCGCAGCAGTAATGTGCCCCGCTGTAGGGAGACCCGGGACCTGCGGAATTGACAGTGGAGGAACAAAGCCGGAACACAGCCATAGGGATCAGGTAAATATGATCACCACCATGGGTCTGGCAGCCAGCCACACAGGGGTTCACCACCAATGAGGCCAGGTGAGGCGATCGTTTCAGGCAGCACCAGGTAGGGGCAAGAAGGGGGGCAGCGAAAGGGCCGTGAGCAATGAGTGGTTTCATTGTGGCAAAGGGGTAACATAGTAACATAGTTTATAAGGCCGAAAAAAGACATCTGTCCATCCAGTTCGGCCTGTTTTCCTACAAGTTGATCCAGAGGAAGGCAAAAAACCCCTGTGAGGTAGAAGCCAAATTTCCTCACTTTAGGGAAACAAATTCCTTCCCGACTCCAATCAGACATCAGAATTACTCCCTGGATCAACGACCCCTCTCTAGTAACTATAACCTGTAATATTATTACCTCCAGAAATACATCCAGGCCCCTCTTGGACTCTTTTAGTGAACTTACCATCACCACCTCCTCAGGCAGAGAGTTCCATAGTCTCACTGCTCTTACCGTAAAGAATCCTCTTCTATGTTTGTGAACAAACCAGGATAAGAAATTGGTATGAGGGGGGCACCACCTAGTTTTTCGCCTCAGGCAGCAGAAATGCTAGGTGCACCCCTGCAGCCACACTGGATGGGTCTGAAAAAAAGGGGGTCAACCCCTAAAATTTCTCAATAGGTCCACACAGCAGTGACAGCACCCCAAAACCTAGTGCTGACTGAATTTTGGGGATGCGTCAGCAGCACTGTCAGGGCAGTAGGCATGAGCCCCTAGCATCCCCTATCTAACCCTGAGCCCCCTCTATTTCCGCTCATTTACATGTGACATGCTGGTGCTGCCCAATGCCCTTGATCTAATTTAAAGTCACTTACAGACAGTCCCTGACTACCTCCTCCTCACAATCACAGGGATTAGTGTTGAGCGAACTCATAGACTTCAATCCGAATTTCAGTGAAAATTGGTGGCGCCGCAAAGCCGAATTTCCTCGTGCTTCGTAGTACCAAATCGATTTTCCCTGAATGGTGGTAAAAAATAAGAAAAAAACATACCTCATCCATATGAGTGCAAAGAGCCTGACGCCACCATCTTGATCAAAGCTCTTGCACAAAATCTCGTGCGTGGTGACGTATGACGTCACCAAGCTGATCAACGCGATGACGTCATTACTGGCTGTGTGAGATTTCACGCTGGATCTTTCAGTCAAGATGGAGGCGGCTGGCTCTTCACAATCAAATGGATTTTATTTATTTAATTTTACACTGTATTTATTCTGTATTCAATGAGGAACCTGGCATCTGAGGGGCGCAATGATGGGGGCGGCACCCACTACTTAAACAGGGAGTAATAAATAAAAACACAGTGGTAAATATGTAGCAAAATACTCTTGTAATATGGAGATTTTGCTGTGGACTTGTAGTAGATTTCACTGCTCCAGAATTTCATGGGGGATGCAAGTATTTACCAAACAGATAGGAAGACTTTCCTGTAGCCAAAGAGACAAATAGCTCTGCACGGAAGCTGCAAACACAAAACGGAATAGGAAAGGAAAATGCTACAATGTAGCCACCTAACACTGACATACTGCAGCCTTCTGCTTCGCCTATTGTTACATTGTCTTGAGGAATCTGACAAGGATCCCAATATTGCCCTGTGGGATTTAATGAAGAGTCTGGACGGCCTCAGAGACAGACACAAGAAAGGAGATGGGCCAGACATCCAGGAGAGAGAAGCCACAGCCTATTATCCGCAGATCAGAACATGTCACTCAGGTGACACTCATCCTGCCGCCGACCTGACTCAATTATACGCGCCTCAAAGAATATTTTCGATTGCATTCATATTTATGAGATGCAAAGAGATAAGGAAAATCCTTCAGGGCTCAGAAACCTTCACTTCTTAGATATCGCACATTAAAAATGTAATATATACGTACATGAATATTATATGGACTAAGGCAAAAGTCAGGAACCTCCCGAATACAGGGGTATCAGCTGGGCTAGTACAATACAGCAGGGCTGAGTTTGCCATCCACAGGAAAGATAGATTAGGGTTCACCTTAGCTGATGATGTGACATCATAACCACATATAGGGGATGTAGCTATGTCTACAGGAGGTGGAAATGAAAAAGAGAAAGACGGAAGGAAGGAATGGAGGGAGGAAGGAAGGAAGAAAGGAAGGAAGGAATGGAGGGAGGGAGGAAGGAAGGGAAGGAAGGAAGAAGGGAAGGAAAGAGGGAAGGAAGGAATGGAGGGAGGGAGGGAGGAAGGAAGGGAAGGAAGGAAGAAGGGAAGGAAGGAAATAAGGAGGGAAGGAAGGAAGGTAATGAGGAAAGGAAGGAAGGGAGAAAGGAAGGAATTGAGGAAGGAAGGAAATAAAGAAGGAAGGGAGGAAGGAAGGAAGGAAGGAAGGAAGGAAGGAAGGAAGGAAGGAAGGAAGGAAGGAAATAAATAAAAAAGGAAGAAAATAAAAAAGTAAGGAGTGAAGGAAGGAAGGAAGGAAATAAGGAAGTAAGAAAGAAATAAGGAAGGAGGGAAGGAAGGAAGAACAGAAATAAGAAAGGAATAAAATAAATAAGTAAGGAAGGAAGGAAGAAAGGAAGGAAGCAAAGAAGGAAGGAATGGAGGGAGGAAGGAAGGAAGAAAGGAAGGAAGGAAAGAGGGAAGGAATGGAGGGAGGGAGGAAGGAAGGGAAGGGAAGGAAGGAAATGAGGAAAGGAAGGAAGGGAGAAAGGAAGAAATGGAGGAAGGAAGGAAGGAAGGGAGGAAGGAAATAAAAAAGGAAGGGAGGAAGGAAGGAAGGAAGGAAGGAAGAAAATAAATAAAAAGGAAGAAAATAAATAAGTAAGGAGTGAAGGAAGGAAGAAAGAAAGGAAGGAAGGAAATAAGGAAGGAAGAAAAGAAATAAGGAAGGAGGGAAGGAAGGAAGAAAAGAAATAAGTAAGGAAGGAAGAAAGGAAGGGAGGAAGGAAGGAAATAAGGAAGGAAGGAAGGAAGAAAAGAAATAAGGAAGGAGGGAAGGAAGGAATGGAGGGAGGGAGGAAGGAAGGGAAGGGAAGGAAGGAAGGAAATAAGGAGGGAAGGAAGGAAATGAGGAAAGGAAGGAAGGGAGAAAGGAAGAAATGGAGGAAGGAAGGAAGGGAGGAAGGAAAATAAAGAAGGAAGGGAGGAAGGAAGGAAGGAAGGAAGGAAGGAAGGAAGGAAGGAAGGAAAAAATAATAAAAAGGAAGAAAATAAATAAGTAAGGAGTGAAGGAAGGAAGAAAGAAAGGAAGGAAGGAAATAAGGAAGGAAGAAAAAAAATAAGGAAGGAGGGAAGGAAGGAAGAAAAGAAATAAGAAAGGAAGAAAAGAAATAAGGAAGGAAGGAAGGGAGGGAGGAAGGAAATAAGGAAGGAAGGAAGAAAAGAAAATAAGGAAGGAGGGAAGGAAGGAATGGAGGGAGGAAGGAATGGAGGAAGGAAGGATGTAAGGAAGGGAAGAAGGAAGGAAGGGAAGAAAGAAGGAATGGAGGGAGGGAGGAAGGAATGGAGGAAGGAAGAAAGAAAGATATAGATATAGTAGATAAGAAAGGAAGCAAGGAAAGGAGAACACAGATAGATGATAGGTAGATGGATAGATATGATAGATAGATAGATAGATAGATAGATAGATAGACGGAAGGAATGGAGGGAGGGAGGGAGGGAGGAAGGAAGGAAGGAAGGAAAGAGGGAAGGAAGGAAGGAATGAAGGGAGGAAGGAAGGAAGGGAAGGAAAGAAGAAGGGAAGGAAAGAAATAAGGAAGGAAGGAAGGAAATGAGGAAAGGAAGGGAGGAAGGAAGAAAAGAAATAAAAAAGGAAGAAAAGAAATAAGGAAGGAAGGAATAAAGAAAGAAGGAAGGAAATAAGGAAGGAAATAAGAAAGGAATAAGGAAGGAAGAAAAGAAATAAGAAAGGAAGAAAATAAATAAATAAGAAAGGAAGAAAGGAAGGGAGGAAGGAAGGAAGGAAATAAGGAAGGAAGAAAATAATATAAGAAATAAATAAGGATATATAGAAAAAAGGAAGGAGGGAAGGAAGGAAGGAATGGAGAGAGGGAGGAAGGAATGGAGGAAGGAAGGATGTAAGGAAGGAAAGAAGGAAGGAAGGGAAGAAAGAAGGAATGGAGGGAGGGAGGAAGGAATGGAGGAAGGAAGGAAGGAAGATATAGATATAGTAGATAAGAAAGGAAGCAAGGAAGAAGGAAAGGAGAACACAGATAGATGATAGGTAGATGGAGAGATATGATAGATAGATAGATAGATAGATAGATAGATAGATAGATAGATATAAGATGGATAGATAGATTGATAATAGATAGATAGATAGATAGATAGATAGATAGATAGATAGATAGATAGCACTGGTGAATTGCAGCGCTGGGGTCCTGGGTTTGAATCCAACCAAGGACAACATCTGCATGGAGTTTTGCGTTGGTTTCCTCCGGGTTCTCCGGTTTCCTCCAACACTCCATACTGATAGGGAACTTAGACTGTGAGCTCCATTGGGGACAGTGAATGATGATGTCTGTAATGCGCTGCGGAATATAGTAGTGATATATAAGTGTATAAAATAAATAAATAGATATATATGAGATAGATAGATGGACAGACAGATAATAAATAGATATTGTAGCGCTGCAGGTATATTACCAATTTATGTGAACCACGTAAATAAACATGATTCAACAATAGAATAACTGACAAATTCAGCTCTGCTTCATCCAGCCGTCTATTCTTGGCCTCCTTCGTCCTTTCCTCCGTCAGTGCGCGTCTGTGCACAGCGCAGGAGCCTTGTCAGTCCATCTCTGTGCATTAGCTACCCCATCCTACTAATCTCCAGATCTGTGACAGCTCATTTTCTAAGGCAGACGGCGACTGGTCCCAACTGCAGATGATAATCTCGTCTGCTCCTTTTTTGGGGTCTTTATAATTCTGCATCAACCGTCGCTCAGTGTCAGCCTATAATCTCCAGTGATTTCAAATGAAATGCAAGTGTAATTCAGAAAGCCGGAAATATGGAAGAAAAGAGCGTCCTGACGGAATATCAATGGAATTCCTGCGCATCTGCCTCACGTTCCTGCCTCACAGACACAATGGGTCATGAGGCGCTATAGTCGACAGTTGCATCTTGATATGAAGTAATGAAAATTATGGTCTGTATATTGCAGCTTCGGTCAGATATGGGATATCTGCCGCAGCATGATAATAAAGTTCTGGTTTAAAGGGATATTCCAGGACTAAAAATTTGGGCTGCAATGCAAAATCTGTAACATGGTCCTCCTCACCTACCATGTGCCTTTTATAATACTGGTGTCTTAATACGTGGGCCCCTCTATTCATCAGGGCCCAAGTGTGCCCATGGTCTCAGTATGGACCATATATGTTTCTTCATAGGGGTGCAACCTCCAATATGTCCTTTGATCATCAGTAAGAAGGGGTTGCAGCCTTCCAGTGAAAAGGGCAGAGCTGAACCAGCCCTTGGGTGAGTAATGCAAAGATTACTGCAACTTTTTTATTCTGCCGATCCATCAGAGTCGGACAACCACGTATTAGCTTAGCTTAAAAAATATGAAAACTATGGAAAAATGTGTTTAAAGGCTATGGACACCTTTGGGACAATTTTTTATCATTGTATTTTACTAATTATGGACTACAAATTTATTTTTTCAGTTGGTCTTTTTAAAAATGTTCAGTTTTTTAAGATATAGGGGTTAAAAGTCTTGTCAATATCACTTCTCAGTCCCATCAGCCGATGGTTCATGTCAACCCTCATCTCTGATCCCCTGACCTCATAAACTCTCATTGTAGCGAAACTATATATATAAACCCTATAAGAATACAGCTTTAATGAGAGTTTTTAAGGTCAGGAGATAAGGCTTCACATGAGCCCTCAGCTGATGGGACTGAAAATTGATACTGTCCAAACAGACTGATTTTTAACCCCTGTATCTCAAAAACAGCTGAATATTTTTAATACAGACCAACTTAAAAAATTATTTTGGCCCAAAATGGGTAAAACAAATATTATATAAAAATAAATTGCCCTAAAGGTGTTCATAGCTTTTAAAGAAGACTCAGCAAAACAACAATGTGAGGCCTAGCACTAAATGTATGATCACGGATAGTGGGACCTCTGCGTAAAAAAAAAGTGTAAAAGTGTATCTTGCTGTAATCAACAGCCAAAAATGTGGACGAAATAATGTCAAATTGGCTGAATTGCAAAGAGAGAAATCTGCAGCAGAAATCCACATCCACTTGCTGAGGATTTAAACCTGCATTGATACTGTACCTACTGAGTTAAATTAAAGGGCCATTCTTGTGACATACATTTCTGATTTACCCGTAGGATATGCCAAAAACATCTTATCTGTGAAGGTTTAACAGCAATGGCCCCAATAATCAGGGGTGCCATAAAGCCTGCTACTTAATGAGTCCCAGCTGACAGGCCCTAACAGCCAGATATTTATGGTATTTATAATGGATTTGTGAGTGGAATATCCCCTTAAAGGGCACATGTCAGTAGGATCAATCTTATTTTACAATGCATGCTACCTGGTAGACTTGATCCTGCTGATTAAGAAGATACATATTTTGTGAAAATTGCTTGTGTTATTCCTGAGAAAAAAAATACATTATTCTTTCTACAAATGATGCCTTCAGTGGACTGAAGGGCGGGGCCTAGCTTTCAGCACTGGCCACACCCCTTTTTCCACTCTCACTTGCATACAGAATAAAAGTCTGTTTTCTTGGGAATGCCACAACCGATTTTCACAAGACTGGTATCATTTTAATCAGCGGGATAAACCTTACCAGGCAGTATTAGTGCTTTAATAGATTTCATCCTGTTTTTTTTATTTATTCAATGTGCAAACAAAACCATACAATGTCAAACTCAGCTGTGCTACAACATATGAAAGATCTGTAAAGACTGGATCTGAAGACACAGAAATAAGAAGGAATCTTGCTGTAGAAGTAATAACAGCCAATGTAACATTTGTCAAATAAATGGCAGCGCAGGCGACTTTAATAAACTCACATTTGCCCCAGTTTCTTTTGTGAAAATATGAGTTCTATATTTAAGACGAAGTTTTACAGCTGCAATTTAATTTACACAAGTAAATAAAGCTCCAGAGACTGACAAATGAGAACAAATGGGATTGTTCCTTATAGAAGATGCGGAATACGTGACTCGAAACATATGGAGTCACAGGTAAAGCGCCTCTGAAATGGAAAATCAAACCCAAGAACCAAGAATTCTCCTTGCTATATTACTCTTTTCTCCTGTCGGCCAGTTCTTCCTTTGGTAACTGGGCAAAGAAAGAAACCAAGCTCAGTGGCGTACACAGAGAAGTAAGGGCCCCATAGCAAGGATCACAACAGGCCCCCCACACAGGACAGAAGGGTTTCTGCCTAAACCCCTTTCAATGACCATTGGGCCATTTCTCCACTGCCTCATTTGCTAAAAGTTGTTCCTTTAGAGGGTGGAGTCCTGACCAAGTTTTCACCCCCAGTACAAGAGGAGATAACCCCCAACTAAGACTGGGCCCCATAGCAGTAGCATGGTCTGCCACTATGGTCACAATGGTGGGACCCCCGACAATCAAACACATGAAACATAGAAGAGAATATGACTGGATCAGACTACATAGAGTTTGTTGTCTGCTACCATGGAGATGGATAGATTTTAGTAGGAGCTGTTTGAAAGATGTCTCATTTTAGATCATTTGGGACAACTGAGGGGTGTATGGCAGCACATGGAGTCCCTATGGTTTCATAATAAGGAGCAGAAAGCTCCATATTAAAGTTACATATGAGTTTGGTGGCATTCAGTAGTACACTATGGGGGTATCTGATAGTAATGCTAAGCATATTAGGCAGTTGTTACATCTGTGATCCTTATTATATTACTGCAGGATCCAGACAACTTGGAGGTTGTGTGGAGCTATAATTTGGTCATGTGTGTGAGGCCTTATTGAATATCTGCTCAATGGAGCAAATGGGCATGTCATAGTATCAACGCATGCAGGGAGGAGGACACGGTAATACCCCAGGCTAAAGTGTACCAGGTCTTGTATCGCCATGAATAATGAATTACGTGAAGAATGTTAAAATTCAAACAGTAGATTTACTGAGCTTGCCCTTAATTCTCAGCAGCTTGTACCACCGAGTCCCTCTCGTCTAAAGATTGGCCTGTCAAGATGCCAGGAAGACAGCAAAGGGGTCATAAGCTTACCTATACCTACTATGTAAGATCATCTGTAGTGACACTATACTTGTATATTATGAAAAGATATATATCTAATATAATGGAGCAGAGTAATGTCAGATCCCCATCAGTGAGGGGTGGATCCCTCCTTATAAATGCTCTATCTATGCTCTATAATCAACAAGGTTTAGTAAGGGGCCACTTGGCTCGGTCTGCTGTCGGGTGAAGGACGAAGCTGAACACCAGAAGTAGAAATGCCATCTTATTAACATTTCACAATCTTTTTAATATCAAGATTTATTATTATTTGTTAGTGATAAAATCAGACCCGTCCTCCAGAATATAATTCTCCAGACTCCAGATCAGACCCAAAAGTTAATCCAGAAGAGATCTCAATATTAATAAAAACTCCAGACATGTACAGTAAACACAAGACCCCAGATCAAATCCTAAACATATTACCCTAAGTTATGACCTCAAACCAAATCAAAATGAAATCAGTCTCCAGACCAGATCCCTAAAATTAATTCAGACACCAGACCAGGTCCCTAAAATAAATTCAGACTCCAGACCAGATAACTAAAATCAATTCAGACCCAAGACCAGAACTCTAAAATCAATTGAGACCCCAGACCAGATCCCTGAAAGTATTTCAGATCACAGTCCACAACCCTAAAAGTAATTCAGACTATAGGCCAGAACCCTAAAATCAATTTAGACCCCTGACCAGATGCCTGAAATTATTTCAGACCACAGTCCAGAACCATAAAAGTAATTCAGACCATAGACCAGATCCCTAAAATCAATTCAATCCCCAGACTAGAACCCTGAAATTATTTCAGACCAAAAACTAGAACCCTAAAACTAATTCAGACAACAGACCCGATCCCTGAAATCCTTTCAGACTCCAGACCAGGTACTTAAAATTAATTCAGACCACAGACCAGATGCATAAAATTAATTCAGACCCCAGACCAGATGCATAAAATTAATTCAGACCCCAGACCAGAACCCTAAAATCAATTCAGACCCCAGAGCAGAACTTTGAAATTATTTTAAACCACAAACCAGAACCCTAAAACTAATGCAAACCACAGACCAGATCCCTGAAATCTTTTCAGACTCCAGACCAGGTCCTTAAAATCAATTCAGACCACAGACCAGATCCCTGAAATTACTTCCGACCCCAGACCAGAATCCTAAAAATAATTCAGACCACAGGCCAGATCCCTAAAATTCATTTTTACCCCAGACCAGAACCGTAAAATTATTTCAGACCCCAGACCAGATTCCTGAAAGTAATTTAGACCACCAACCAAAAATTTTGCTAAAAAAATAGGAGTAATTGTAATAATTGAAGCATATTAGGCGTACTGAATAGAAATCCCTTAGAGCAAAACTAAAGCCCGGGCTAAGGCATCATTCACATGGATCCATGTATGCATCTGTAATAGATCACTGGTACTCTCAATATGCTGGACTCCCATATGAACTTCAAAAACTTCAACATATCCTCCAAAGTATGTCACACTATTGAGGAATTCACTTAGAAGCTTCTGAGAAAGAATATGTCTCATGGAGATACCATATAGTGGCACACAAAGTGTCTACAGGTTGCTAATATATTATTGTGCTCAACGAAGCTCTGAAGCTCCCTCTAGTGGTGGCCATCGGCAGCCAAATTTTGATCATTTAAAGGAAAGGGTCCATTAGAACACTTTTTAAAAAAATTGGGCTCAAAGGGTTAAACAAATAAAAGACTTGATGCTCAACTTACTGATCTCCTGCCGCTCCAATGCTTACTAGGTTTTAGTTGGTGTCTCTGCTGCCTGGGGATGAGTGAGGTTAGTACCTTTCCAAAAATTTTTTGCCCAGTTGGACAACCTCTTTAACCCTTATGTCTATTCAATGGATTTAGAGCTCTGTATCAGAAGAATTGTGAAATGAATGAGAATAGAAATGTGAACCTATGTACATTATGGGGGCACCTAACCATAAAAAATTGGGCATTTAAGTGGGCCTTTTGCCAGCCTTTCCATGACAAGGTGGCGCTCATCTACAATCTTATAAAGACACTAGGTTGCCAATGACCTGAACATACCGTAGTCTAGATTACATCATGGAAGAAGCTAAAGTGACTTGTCTTAGGAGAAGACCCTCCAGACAAGACATTCTTCTACCATGGGGAACCATCTCCCCATCAACAAGTTCATGGTTCTATTTACCAGAATGAAAGAAGCCATTTGTACTCGTTAGCAGCTAATCATGTAAAATAATGACAATTAGCAGGCACTAAGTTTAGACCCTTTAATTAGCATAGCCTTTAATAGTGCAGAAAGCTGCCGGCGCCTGTAGGGACGATTCAGAGTTCGTCTGGATACAAACTTAAAGGAACTTCCTAATTACCCTGATGAACAGGTTTTACGAGGCTTTTTTGTTTTTTTTTTCCTTTACTTATTTCAGACTAAGAAATGATCCTACAGCTTGATGTAAAGACTAAGTATGGAAAATACCTTATAGGCAGTGACTAATGGGGGAGGCAAAGATAGGGGGCGCCGTGACTGACAGGATGTTACCAGTAATGTGCAATGTCAATGGAAATTCCCTGCAGAATTGAAAATTCACCAGCAAATACTATAGATAGATAGATAGATAGATAGATAGATAGATAGATAGGTAGGTAGATAGATATAGATAGATATGCATATGGATGGGATAGATAGATTGTCAGATAGATAATAGATAGATAGATAGATAGATAGATAGATAGATAGATAGATAGATAGATAGATAGATAGATAGATAGATAGATAGATAGATAGATAGATAGATAGATAGATAATAGATAGATAGATAGATAGATAGATAGATAGATAGATAGATAGATAGATAGATAGATAGATAGATAGATAGATAGATAGATAGATAGATAGATAGATAGATAGATAGATAGATAGATAGATAGATAGGAGATAGAGTAGATAGATAGATAGATAGATAGATAGATAGATAGATAGATAGATAGATAGATAGATAGATAAGATATAGATAGGAGATAGAGATAGAAAGGAGACAGAGATAGATAGATAGATAGATAGATAGATAGATAGATAGATAGATAGATAGATAGATAGATATGAAACACAAGAATGGATGAATAGATATGAAAAATCACAAAATCACAAAAATGCCAGTGACAGGTTTATTTACAAAGATATCAATTTAAACAAGAAATTTGGACTCATTTATTTAATAAAAGAAGTTCAAGGCTGAATAAGAATTTAAAGATGCCTGAAAAATAAATTTGATAATATTTCTGGAGATAGAAGTACGAGATAAAATGGTAGAGGATCCAGACTAATTGTAAAAAGCTTGTTGATTGCCTGTTGCAATTATTCTCAACACTTCCATCCAAGCATGGCTCTTTCTAAGGAGTAACATAAGTGATTGCAAAGGTTACTTTCACACTAGCGTTAATATTTTCCGGTATTGCGATCTGTCAGACGGTCTCAGGAGAAAAAAAGCTTCTGTTTTGCCCCTTTCATTGTCAATGCATTAAGTTCCGTTTGGTTGCGCTCTCATACCGTCCTGAGATACGGAGCAAAACTGTCATGACCCATAATGCGAGTCAATGGGGACGATCCAGTATCTCTGCCACTATAGAAAACAGATCTGTCCCCCATTGACTTTCAATGGAGTTCATGACGGATCCGTCTTGGCTATGTTACAGATAATACAACCGGATCCGTTCATAACAGATGCAGACGGTTGTATTATCAATAACGGAAGCGTTTTTGCTGAGCCCTGCCGGATCCAGGAAAAACGCTAGTGTGAAAGTAGCCTAAGTCTGTATCTCAAAGGTGCATAGAAAGGCAAAAATTTCATCTAAGGCCTTGTTCACACTTCAGTTTTTTGATCAGTTATTTCCATCAGTTATTGTGAGCCAAAACCAGGTGCAAGTCAAAAACACAGAACAGGTGCAGATCTTTTCATTATACCTTATGTCTGTGGAGCCTCAACTCCTGGTTTTGGCGCAGAATAACTGATGGAAATAACTGATGAAATAACTGATGTGTGAACAAGCCCTAATTGGTATCATATCTCTATATGAGAAACTGATATGCAAAATCAATGCATTAGATATTCTTATTATTACTATTGTTGTATTACTATGTAGCAGATTAATTGTATAGATGCTAATTCCCAGACATAACAACTGGCAGCCGTCTCTCCCTTTTCCCTTCTCTCCTTCTCCTTTGCTTCCAAGCTGAGTCAGGCCGGCTGATTGATGTCCATGAGTTCGCCCTCTGCGTTCAATCACATTGTATATCACCAATGAATTTCATGAACTGTCAGTGACACAAAGTGAGTAAAATAGTGAAGTTCAAGGAAACTTCCAGAGCGGACACAGCCTCGCCAACCGAATGGTAAAAGCATCTTTAGCTAAAATAACTCTGGATCCAGCAGGGTAGAGGTTATACTGTATACTGAGAAGTAATACACATTATATAAGACAGGGGGCGCCATGACTGACAGGATGTTACCAGTAATGTTCAATATCAATGGAAATTTCTCTGAAGAACTTAAAATTCACCAACAAATACTGTATGAGACTGCGATAGATAGATAGATAGATAGATAGATAGATAGATAGATAGATAGATAGATAGGAAATAGATAGATAGATAGATAGATAGATATAGATAGAATAGATAACAGTATTTGAGCATTGTATGGTGGTATTATTTGGATACCATTACTATTGTTTGTTCACTCGACAGTTTCATTGTTATGATAGTGTTACTATACTATGTGTAATGCTTTAGTAGAGTATAGCAGTATCATTTTTAGCCGGTAGCTAGTGGATGTGTCTTCTCCTAATCCTATTGGACAATGATGGTTGTCAAGGTTGAAATAACAAGCAGAAGCTTCATTACCTATCTATACATCTTCATACCGTGATCTGGACATACCTTTCTCTTCTTCATCGGTAAAGATTAAGAACTCTTCTCAATATTCATAGCATATCCACAGGATATACCATACAGGTGCCCAAGGGGCAGGTCCAATCTCACAAAAGGAACCCCGTCATGTGCCACCATGAATGAAGAAGTGGCCAGGCATGCACGTCTCTCTCTATTCACTTCTACAGGACTACCGAAAATAACCAAACTCAGTTACTTAGCTATTTTTGGAACTCCCTTTGAAGTAAATGGAGAGAGTTGCCCAAGAGCAGCCACTTCTCCATTCCCCGGGGGTATGAAACGGAGTCTGTTCTCCACATAGGTAGAGAGGTGGATCCTGCACCTAATGGACATATCAATGTCCATATGGGACAACCTCTTTCATCCAAAATTTTTACTTTGAAACAAGCTACGTACACGCTTCTCCTGTTGGCATTTTCCAACGGTTGCGGCTAGAGATGAGTGAATCAATTGTGAAAGTCGAAAATTTGGCCGAAGCTTTTCAAAACGTTGACTCTATGAAACCCACCAGACAGAAAGAGGGGGAGAGGGAGACTTTTCAAGGTAATTGGAGCACTTTCGATGTGGGTCAAAAAGTATTCAGGCCTGAATCAAACTGGACAGCCAGTTTGGTCAAATCACTCATTTCTAGCAAGTTACTCATCTCTAGCTGGGGCCTCAATTTCTTCACTCACTATGGGCACTAAATGGCATCCTGAAGTGTCATGTGGCCCCATAGAGAGTAAAGAAATTGAGGCCCCAGCTAGAGATGAGTAACTTTCTAGAAATGAGTGATTCGACCAAACTGGCTGTCCAGTTTTATTCGGGCCTGAATACTTTTTGACCCACATCGAAAGTGCTCCAATTACCTTGAAAAGTCTCCCTCTCCCCCTCTTTCTCTCTGGTGGGTTTCATAGAGTCAACGTTTTGGAAAACTTGGGCCAAATTCTCGATTTTCGCAATTGATTCACTCATCTCTAGCTGCAACCGTTGGAAAATGCCAATATTGTAGATGACACATAATAGTTCAACATGATGGGACCTTGTGGTAATGCACAGCACAAGCCTCTTTGTAGCCCTCACCCATGGAATCATGAAAAAAGATGGCGGCTAACCAAACATTTCCAGGCCTTTCATGAATCAGGTGCTAATAACTGGTGATTGGGTGTCCTCACGTCTCCACTTGGTAAACTTTGTAGAGCTAACCATCCCTGTCTGTCCCGCAGAAAGAACATAACGTATTTATCAAGCATCTGCCTGACGTACAGTAATAGAAAAGCTAAGTGCCTAATGATGCCTGCTTAATGTCACTTCATTAAATCTCAACTTCACATCAATTACCGCTCCTCTTTTCAAAGTATGTGTGCGGTTAATGGCCGCGGGTCTGACAAAGAGGTAGAAGAAATGCTCTAACAGGGGAAATTCCTGCATATCGTAGCAGATTCTGGTATAACGTCAGCTGTTGGTGTGGTGGATATATCAAACTTTATGAAGCAGTTTGCATCATAAATTTTTAGACTTTTTAATGGATTGATGTATTAGTATTACAAGATTTCGAGTAGATAACCTTTCTACTCGAAAGGTTGAAGGATATCCTGTGAGAATGTTTTGGAAGTATCTCCTGGACCTTCAAACCTATGGACCCCAACTGGATAGGAGGTCTCCACAGGGCCACAGACGTAAGACCCTGGGTCACAGTGGGCCCTTCATCTACTAGTGTATATGCCACTGGTGTCCTCTTATGTTGCCTTTGGGTTCAGTCCGGCACAACGTCCTGCACCGCCTGTAGACTACTTGACAACTCTACCGAAACGTCCAGGGGCTTTACAAAAAGGAGAGATCCCCTGGACTCCAGAAGAGCTGGCAGATCTCTTCTTCTTCCCCTAAAACAGTCCTCCATGAGCTTGGGCATTGGGATCTTGCATCATTAATTGCAGCCCCAACGCCCAAATGTGCTCTTAAAGGGTATGACATGTCTCAAAAGGGTGTGGAACCTTCCAAGAAAGGTCCTAGGATAAAAATCAGTGCTGCACTCAGTCGGGAAATAACAGCTTTGTGATGTCCACAAATGTAAGGAGATAAGCCTTAAGGTTTTCTATCTGGAGTAACATTACCGATTCCATTGACAGGTTCAGGCTTGGGCCTCCCAGTAGGCCTTGCCAGTTGCATTGGTTCTGCATTTTAAATGACACCCCAAATAATTCGAAACAGTCCAGTGTCAAAAACACATAATAAAGCTGATGCAAGGCATGTTCGGAAGAGTTTTTTAAGTGGAAATTGGGCCACATCTGCCACATTCTAGTGAGACAACCCCTTTAAAGATGCTCTAAATGTATCAATGTGCGATGTTTGAGATATTAATACATGATTACATTACTAAGTACGGCAGTCCAGACTGAGTAAAATGGACTTATTCACCCTCTGAAAAATTCCTCCAATTGTACCAGTTATGATGCCCCAAAAGGGTGACAGCCAAAGTACCCCCATAACACTGCCACCCAGTGATCTCATAGCAATGTCAGCCACACTGCCAGATGCCAGAGAAGAGTGGCATTGACAGTACAACTACAACAGTGACAGCAACAGTGCCCCTATAACACTGGTAACCACACTGCCCATAACAGTGCCCCCATAACACTGCCAACCACACAGCCCATAAGAGTACCAGCTACACTGCCCATGAAGTGCCAGTCACAATGCCCATAACAGTGCCAGCCATACTGCCCATAACAGTGTCCGCCACACTGCCCATAAGAGTACCAGCTATACTGCCTATAAGAGTGCCAGTTACACCTCCCATAAGAGTACCAGCTACACTGCCCATAACAATGCCAGTCACAATGCCCATAACAGTGCCAGCCACACTTACCATAAGAGTGCCAGCCACACTGCCCATAACAATGCCAGTCACACCTCCTATAAGAGTGCCAGCTACACTCCCCATAACTGTGTCAGCCACAGTGCCCATCAGAGTTCCAGCTATGATGCCCATTAGAGTGCCAGCCACAATGCCCATAACAGTGCCAGCCATACTGCCTACAAGTTCCACCCACACTGCCTGTAAGTGTGCCAGGCACACTTTCCTTGACACTTTTCCCAGCCACAATGTCCCCAGTAGCTGCCACCATCACTGAACCACCAATGGTGTAACATGTAATGGAGAGAAAACCTACTTATCTGGTGGTATCTCCCCTTTTTGCAAGTCTCTTGGATATTCGAGGCATGTTAGACCAATCTAAAAATATTGACGTCACCATGAACGGGCAGGGTTAGTATCTTCTCCCTCCCCCATGAGCACAGAAATATTTTCCCTTTTAAATAAACAGACCCTCCAATATTATAAAAAAAAGAATAAAATGTTACTATCCCTTTAAATACAAGTCAGTATATAAAACGCCTGTAAATAAATTTGTAAGTACGGGATGTGGCAAAGCCTTCCCACCGGCAGCGATATCAATCACGGCGTGCTTCCAGAGATCGCTCCATCCTCACATCTCCTATCTCTTTACATAGTCAATTAATCAAGCCCCAGATTTTTATTAAGAAAATATAATTGGCTCTTTCATATTATGCAGAAAGATGAAAGGCGAAATTGATCATGAAATTTTAAGATGAGACTCCGAGCAGAAAAAGTTGGGAACGGACAATTTAAATTATAAATTATCCAGCTTCAAAATTACCTTGAGTAGTGGAGATGTGACAGCGGGAGAGGAGCAGACTTATTAGGAGGCATGGGAGGGGGAAGAACCGGATTTTTACCTGGTGCAAGTAAAATGATGATTATCATACGGGGATCTGCGTGAGCGTGGGAACAACTGCCCGGTGCCTACCGGTTTAATGGGTTAATGAAGTGTTTTATTGTATATCTTAAAAATGTTAAATTTCCAATTATTGAACAATTTTAAGCCCCACCCCAGATCTGGTGGGGCTTAAAACTGGGGCATTTTTTGCATAAGCCACAGACTTTTCCAGGCACTTTCCATACAGGTCAAATTTATACAGTCCCGAATCAGGTGACCAATTTGGCCAAATCGAACTCAATTCGAATTTTAGGAAATTTCAAGTCGGAGGTTGTGTAATCACATGCCACTTTGGCAAAGGATCTTTAATCGGAGGTTTATTAGGCTGGCTATATAGTATTTCAGAGGAATTTGGATGGCACTTGAAGGGAGGTGCGGTGGATGGAACTGTGATGAAGGCACCATGGATGGTTGCGGTATTGGTGGGTTCTGTGGATGGCAGTGTTATGCGGACACGGTAATTGGCAGGCTGTGTGCCCATATATGATATGAAATTCTCTGTGATGCAATGAAAGAGGGTCATCACTGCAAGGAGGGGGGGGGGTTACCGTAACCGTGGTCCCATATCAAAACTTGAAATGAGCCCCCCTACCCCTACCACAGTCACCCTTAGGAGAAAGTTCGGAACATGAACATTTTCTGATACTTTTGGTTTCCCTAATGCACAGAGATAATTCATACAATGCTGTAATAATAGTGGAATTATGCCCCCAGTGATGTCACTAGACAGGAAAAACACACACAGTGATGTGTAAGATAATGCATGCAGTGATGTCACAGTACAGGGATAATAAACACAGTGATGTCACCGTACAGGAATAATAAACACGGTGATGTCACAGTACATGGATAATAAACACAGTGATGTCACAGTACAGGGATAATAAACACAGTGATGTCACGTACAGGGATAATAAACACAGTGATGTCACAGTACAGAGATAATAAACACAGTGATGTCACAGTACAGGGATAATAAACACAGTGATGTCACAGTACAGGGATAATACACACAGTGATGTCACAGTACAGAGATAATAAACACAGTAATGTCACAGTACAGGGATAATACACACAGTGATGTCACAGAACAGGGATAATAAACACAGTGATGTCACAGTACAGGATAGAGATAGATAAAACACAGTGACTGTCACCGTACAGAGATAATAAACACAGTGATGTCACAGTACAGAGATAATAAACACAGTGATGTCACAGTACAGATGTAATAAACACAGTGATGTCACTGTACAGAGATAATAAACACAGTGATGCCACAGTACAGAGATAATAAACACAGTGATGTCACAGTACAGAAATAATAAACACAGTGATGTCACAGTACAGGGATAATAAACACAGTGATGTCACAGTACAGGGATAATACACACAGTAATGTCACAGTACAGAGATAATAAACACTGTGATGTCACAGTAAAGAGATAATATACACAGTGATGTCACAGTACAGGGATAATAAACGCAGTGATGTCACAGTACGGGATAATAAACACAGTGATGTCACAGTACGGGATAATGCACACAGCGATGTCACAGTACGGGATAATGCACACAGTCATGTCACAGTACAGGGATGATAAACACAGTCATGTCACAGTACAGGAAAAATGCAAACGGGATGCCTCAGCATAGGTATTATCTACACAGTGACATTACAGGCCAGGTATTATGTCAACACTGATGTCATATTATGGGGATAATGCATACAGTGATGTCACAATAGTGATATAATGCAGTGATGTCAGGGATAATGTGCCATGGAAGGTAAGGAACAGTGCAGCCCCATACTCACCGACACCAGAGTTCCTACCTACTTGCATAATCCACTCTAAATGGCGGGCCAAAATGTGGCAATGGTTCCTGACTTGACTAAGTGCAAGGGCCTAACAATAATGGGTAAAAAGCAGTCAGACGCAAAGGGGACAAAATCAGACAGGCAAAAGCAGCACCGGATCAGAATCCAAAAGCTAAGTCAAATACACAGCAGAGTGAAACCAGTAAATAACGTCAGCAGGCGAAGGCAAAGTCACAAACTAGCCGAGTCTTGCCATAGCAATAGAGCTACACTGGTGGCACTGCCATAATGCGGCCAGACTCGCCGCAGGAGGGCAGAAGGGTAAGTATGTGATATTATGCACACAGTGATGCCACAGTACAAGCATAATCTGTGCATAATCAGTACATGATAATGCACACAGTGATGTCACAGGATTAAAGGGGTTGTCCCATGACTAATATAAAAAATGAAAATCAGACATCATACAGTACATGACAACCTCTTTTTAAGGGCTTGTTCACGTCACAGTCGACCGAACTTTGTTTTCCGTCCAGCAAAACTTCCGTTTTGATTTCCGTCTTATGGATTCCTCCATAACGGTGATGTGATCAAGCCCTAACAAAGCTAGAACCAGCCCTGTACCTCAAATGGATCTAGAGATCTTCCCATTCATTGCTCTGCTACATTTATTTCAAGCTGAAAGCTCAATGGGAGTGTCTTTTCTGCTGCAGATCAGGGTGCGTGTCTCAGCTCTCCCTATCACAGCTCAGGAGGCGTGTCCATGCTCTCCCTATCACAGCTCAGGGGACGTGTCTCAGCTCTCCCTATCACAGCCCAGGAGGCGTGTCCATGCTCTCCCTATCACAGTTCAGGGGGTGTGTCCATGCTCTCATCCGGGCTTCAGCTCCCTATCACAGCTCAGGGGGGCCATGCTCCTTCACAGCTCAGGGGGCAGTTGTACGATGAAACTGAGCATGTGCGGCCATCTCAGTGAGCAGGACAAAGAAATAAGAAAAAAAGCAGCAGGTGACGCTATATAGATAAATTCAGTGGCGTACATAGCAAGGATCAAACCAGCCCCCCCCCCCTCCCCACAGGACAGAAGGGTTACTGCCTAAACCCCTTTTACTCACCCTTGGGCCATTTTTCCGCTGCGCCATTTGCTAAAAGTTGTTCCTTTAGAGGGTAAAGTCCTGACCAAGTTTTCACCCCCAGTAGAAGAGAGGATGATCCCAACTGGGCCCCCTCTTGCCCTGGGCCCCATAGCAGTCGCATGGTCTGCCGCTATGGTAGTTACGCCCTTGGATACATTGTACTGAATCATTTGGAGGCTATGCTAAATGTTTAATTACATACAATTACAAAAGTATTCAGATCCAGATGCTGGTTTGAAAACTGTACAATATTTTTCATGGAACAACCCCTTTCATTCTAATCATAATGTTCCCTTCATCCATAGTCATCTCTAACTAAACTTTAGATCTGAGTGGAGATGGGGCCCCCTTTGTCGTTGGACCCCATAGAAGCTGCTCTGTTTGCTTCCCCGGTAGGTCCACCCACGAGAGGAGTCTCCACCTTTATGCACCACGATCAGTATTGATTGGAGCACAGTAAGGGTCGTAAACAAGAGATGAAAGTTTTCTCTGCCCTCCACCATTACGGGAGGCCGCCGCCGTGTATGACAGCTGTTTTCCCAAGAACTTACCTTTGTTCTGTTTTGTATAACGATTCTGTCCCTTTGTTTCTAGACTGTATACAACAGGGATGGGGGAGCCGGCCGCCCGGCGTGGAGCCGAGCTCTGTCACCGTTCACTAGCAACAGAGTGGCGGCTGCATTGAAATATCATCTGATAAGACACTTGAAGGATACTCTAGCTTGGCACTAATCACCACAGAAGGTGCCAAGTTTCTCTCGGTGTGATGCCAGGCTCACACATTATTCAGTGCAGGTGTGCATTATGATTTTCTAGCTTGTGCATAAATTGCATTTACCAGACGCGGGGAGGGGGAGACCTGGAGAAGTTACAGCAGAATTCTTCTCTGGAAAAAGATTCTAGGAAAAATGACTTCATATAAACAGCTGCCGCTGGAAATTAAAGGGATACGGCTGGAGGGGGGGCAAATTGACTGTACATGTCAACCACCATCAAGTTAAAAATATACTGATAGCTTCTCTTTATTATGGTGTATCAGTGTATGGGCGGTCCATAATCTGCAGTACCCACAGCGCCACTCTTGTCCATGTGGTTATGTCTGGTATTGCAGCTCAGCAACAGTTTTAATAATTCATTGATATGTGTGCGTCATGTTGTGCCAGATGGCAGATTCAGCTCTCCTACATGTATGTGATACAAATCAGATAAACTAGCCCATGTTAGTGTTTTAATGCTAGACTATTACCCTCTAAACCTATATAGTGTTGTTCAAAGGGGTATTTCGGTGTGTTTTATGGTCCGAGAATTAAAAACTTGAAAATACTTAAATATTACTTTATTTTAAATATATTCCCAAATACCTTTCATTAGTTATAATGGCTGATTTGTCTGGGGAGCAATCATAAGGAGAAACAAAATGGCCGCCGCCCTATTACTACACAACAAACCTGTCCTAATCACACTGGAGGACAAGTTACTTCACAACACTGAGGAAAAATTCTGCTTCATCCTCCTCTCTGCTCTGCTTGTCAGCAATTATCATCCTGAATACAGTCTCCACATTACCCCCCACATTACCACAGTCTGTCCTGTCCGTCTTCTTTGTACTTCATGAACTACATTCCCACAGAGATTCAGTTGAAGATCTTATCATCTGTATTCAGGATCATAATCCCTGACAAGCAGAGCAGAGAGGAGGATGAGGCAGGTCTTTACCTCAGTGCTGTGAAGTAACTTGTCCTCCTGTGTGATTAGGACAGGTTTTGTGAGTACTGACAGGACGGCGGCCATTTTGTTTCCCCTGATGATTGCTCCCCAGACAAAACGAGCCATTATAACTTATGAAAGATATTTGAGAATATATTTATAATAAAGTAATATTTAAGTATTTTCATTTTCTTAATTCCTGGAGAACCCCTTTAACTGGAAGAAAGGGTGGGGGGGGGCTTAAAATGCTAAATTGCATTTTGGGTTATTGTAATGTTGGCAAGTACATGTAGTAGAGAGCCTGTTATGGGACTGGTGGAGAAAAGCTCTCTACCATTTCAGAGTCTCAAAGTCGGTTTATGAGACAAAATGTGTCCAGTGTAAGTTATCCACATATTAAATGAGGTGACCCACCCCGTCTTCCACCCCATGGCATCCATAAGGGCCACACCATGCTGTTTGCCTAAACCACCCAGAGCATTATTGCCGGTTGTTTCTTTTTTTGTCTATGCTCTTGGACCATTGGGCCAACTTCTCACCTCGGGTTCCTCTGGTTCATAGTGCTTTTTACTGGACATGCAGCTATGTACATAAAGGAGGTGCTAACAGAACCCTTCCATTACGATGTTAGATTTGCCCCCCAGGACAGAAAGGATGGAAGTTTATTTCCCCCTTCCATATTCCTTGGTCTAATTCCTCTTAGTTTTTGCTAACAGTTTGGCTACATCTCTAATGGAGGGGAGTCCTGCACATGTTCTCACCACCCAAAGCAAAGGGTTTGGGTCCAACCATGTGCATGACATGAACACCCAAAGCCCCGGGTCCCAATCAACCTTTGGATGACATAAAACCACCTCAACACTCCACAATATGAGGGTTTCTCAAAGGGGTAGAAGGACACAATGCTAATCCAAAGCATGAAGAGCTCAATCCAGCACAAGACCCTTCTGTTCTTCTGACTTGAGCCAGATCATGGAAGGACAAGGAGGGGGTGGATTCATTTTTGGCTAAATGATAAATCCCTAAACCTCAACATCACATCGATTTTTGTTCAAAAATACATCATTTTAACTTTAGACTTAGGCTCAGACATTTAATTTGAAGCTTGTAGCCCGTCCACATCTTACAACAACACAGCTTGTTAGACCTCCCGGGCAAGGTGTAATACAAAAATTAATTTCCTTGTTCCATAAGAAGAAATTTTGTGCAGGGCATTTGGAAAGCACCTCGGTAAACAAAGAAACATAATTGGTGTGAAGGAGCTGCCACGCGGCCCGTGCTCCGAGCTCTCATCCTATTTCCTTTAAGTGATTAATGCTCGGTAATTCTGCAGACGTGAATCCTGGCTCATCTCAGAGTTGCCTGTTCTACGGGAGGCGGTAATGGGGGCTTTTTTCCTTTTCAGACTCAAAATTGCAGGGACAGAACACAATGTATGGTGTGGGATTTTCAATTATGAGGTTTTTCCACTTAATACATTTTATATCGTGTGTTGTGTTTGTTTATTTGCTTTGCTTTTTGATGCTTTTTTATTCTGCTAGGTATAACTTCAAGCTACTGGGCCACAGCCTAAATTCTGTAACATGGCCTCCTACCTACCATGTGTCACTTAGAATACTGGTGGTGTCCTTCTTCATACTATAGGGCTCAGGTGTGACTTGCTAATGCTGCATTTCTTAAAGCTATGCCCCCGCTCTTGGGAAAGAACAATTTCTTGTGGATAACACCCTCTCCTGGGTGCCAGGCTCTTCCCTGGTAGGTAGGTCTTCAAGATTGTATGTAATTAAAATACTGTAGCTCTGTCAGGTTTCTGAAGGCAACGTAGGGTAAAAGGTGAGAAGTGGAGTTCAGGGATACATTGTTTTTATAATTACATTAGTATTTTAGCATTATTAGTCTTACAGTACTTTTACATTCAGATTTTCATATGTCTACAGGATTCATAGAGAAAGCTCGGCCTATATAGAGGAAGCCCCTCCAACTTATATGGTCCAGGTTTGCAGAATGATTGACAACTTTTCTTGCATGGGGTTTAGAGACTCTGGTGCAAAGCACCAAGGAATCAAGCGAAGTCAGATAACAGGCTGAGGTCAGGGCAGGCAGCGTACAAGTGAATCCGAGAAACCAGTCCGAGGTGGGGACAGGCGGCAATGAAGCAATACAGTAAACAGGCTACAGTCAGGCAGATGGTGTGGAAGCAGAATTGGTAGTCAGGCAGGAGGTCGGTGCACAGGTAGTCAGATAGAAATCTCACCTTTGGTAGGTAACTAGAGACTAGGAACCTAAAGCTCAGGCATCCTCCAACTGGGGAAGGTGCCCTAAATACACAGGGACAGGCAGCCATTGGCTGGGGACACATTTAGACATGCTGGCCAAAAGTGGGCGCATGCGTCCTATAGAGGAAGCCAGGAGGCCTAACAGAAGATGCACAGGCTTCACACCCCTTGAAAGATGCCAGCAGCTGCAAGCGCCGCCAGTGAGTAAAGGTGAGTAGCATGCAGGGTTGCCAACCGTCCAGAAATTTCTGGACAGTCCGTAAAAATAGGTGACTTTTTTCCTGTGTCCGTGAAAAAAAATTGATGTGTCCGTGATTTTTTTGATGCTGCTGGTACTTGACTAAATTAATTTAGTGGTAATTATCATTATTTTAGAGCTTACAGTAAATTATGGTAATGAGATATTATCAGTATATTGGGCTATAGACATGTATCACTTATAATCTTCATAATTCATTATGGTTTTCCAATTTGTCCGTAAAAAATGTTGGCAGTCCATGATTTCGGGATAAGTTGTCCAGAAAAAAGAAAAGCTCTGGTTGGCAACCCTGGTATCATGGCATCTGTGCCCATAGGGAAGAGCGGGGCAGCTCTCCTACACCTGACAAGGTCTTCTGTGGTGCTAAGTGATAAAAATGTGGTCAACTGGCTTCTATGGGAACTGCCTCTGCTATGTGTGTGCCTCATTGACATCTCTGACGTTGCATGTTTGGTACATGGTGAGAAATTAACAAAATTCAATAATTTTACCTGTAAAAAATAAATAAATAAATAAGCACAAATAACACATCATGCCAAAGATGTGTCCACCCTTTCCATACCTCAAATGTAGTTAAAGACTCCAATTGCCCATGAAACCAATTCAATATGGCAACATGCTAGCAAAAGCCTTCCCATGATGCAATTCACAACACAACCACTAGGTGGCCACACACAGACACACATAGGATAGACATCTTATGACAGAGTATCACAAAATCATGTTTTACTTTTTAAAGTGGTCATCTCATGCCACGTATCTTGGGATATGTTGAGTAAAGACAAAAAGCAAAGAAAGATAGATCTGCATGATCACTGGAAAACTCAGCTACATCTCCTACGGCTGTCATGGAAACTGTTCCTTACCCTCCACTGAGCAGGAACTGATATGAATGAGTTTTGGGTAAGGTGTACAATAATAGTAAAAAAAAAAAAACACTACAAAAATAACAAACAGCATTTATAATTCAAAGAAAAAGAGCAAAATGAAAAACAAGCGAGGGAAGGACGCGTTAATTTCCAATAAAGCCCTCGCATCGTCTACAAAACTGTTTTAATCAGCCCGTGGCGCTCACAGCAGTATCCACCATAAAATCTAATGAACCTGCATTTACTGTTAAGCCCCCTGAGTATTTTCATCAGCGCGCTGATTGTAAGGTGAAGAGCGTATTTTAAGATTTTTGTCTGGAAGCTCCATGAGCTAGCTAAAGTAACCAATTTCAAAAATGGACTGAAGCCAAAAATTCCATTAATTATAGTAGACATCCCTGAAAGTCGGCATATTTCACGCTTAACAATGACAAGACACACACAGCATCCCAGTCACCTGCCGTTGCGCCCGGCGCCATACCGTGTTAATGCTCTTTACTACTATACTCCATCTACCTCCTGTTACTAGATTACATTTTTCACTTTTACATGATTCATCGACAGTTTGGAGTCTTATGAGAAAAGTCGTCTTAAAGGGAAAGTGCGACCTGATATTTTAACCGTCAGAACTGGAGACATCCTAAATTCTTTATCTTATCCAAATCTTCCAATGCAATGTCTACCTGTAAAAAAAATATATACAAATGCTGTTCTGATTTATTTCTGTGTGTCAGAGCTTTATTTTTGTTTTACAGATCCTCAAATCCCTTGCATAGACATAGATAAATAATAATTTTATGGTTACCTGCAGCCACCACAAGAGGGAGCTTGGGAGTAATCTGCATACTGTGCATACAGTGAACTCAATAATAATCCAGTATGCAATCAGCTCCTGAGTTCCCTCTAGTGGTGGCTTCAGTTGGACAGAATGTTATACTTTAAAGAGCATCTGTTAGCGGGATCAACCAGGCATACATCCTTGTAGGGTGGATACTGTTTAGTAAAACAAAGCCTCAATTATGAACTATTGTGTTGTTCCTGAGTAATTTCCGTTTTTATTACTAATCGCTAATATATACCCCTTACACTTACACTTTTGGCACATTCACAGTACTGCTTCCTTGGCAGTGCAGAAGACTACTGTGCATGCGCCGATGATATTACCCTTCATCAGGATGAGGAGACGCTCAGCTTAATTTGGGTAGTCATCTGCGATCCTTGGGAAGAAGCAGATAGCGCCAATAGTGTAATCTGTCATTTAAAGGGGTTGTCCAGGTTCAGAGATAAACCCGGACATACCCATAATTTCACCCAGGCAGCCTGCCTGACAAGAGCATCAGAGCATGTCAGGTGATGAACCAGGCTCTGCCAGGCGGAGGCTTCCGCCCAGCAGTGAGCCCGGTGACATCATCGGCATTGATGGGCGGGCTTTAGCGCTGCCCTAGCCTGTAAAACAGCTAGGGCAGCGCTAAAGCCGGCCCATCAGAGCCGGTGATGTCACTGAACATACTGCTGGGTGGAAATCTCTGCCTGGCAGTGTGTTGTTAGTAAACAAGAAAGCCCTTGCCCTGCATGTTCTAGCGCAGGGCAAAGCAGCGCATCGGAGCATAATAAGCTCCGATGCTCTTGTCAGGCAGACTGCCTGGGTGAAATTATGGGTATAACCCGGAAAACCCCTTTAAGGGGAGGAGAAGTGGCCAAGCAGATGAGCTGTAACCTCTCAGTACTTTATCCCTGTCCAAAGTAGTATTGATAGAGAAATTAAGGGTCTTGTCTGCATTAAAGACTGTGGACACCTTTGGAGACATTTTTATTATTTTTATTATAATTTTTATTATTTTTATTATAATTATTATTATTATTATTAATATTATTATTATTATTATTATTATGGTATTTCTATTGTATCATACTCATTTTAAACTAAAAATCATTTTTTTAATTGGTCTTTATTAAAAAAAAAATTGTCAGCCTTTTTTTCTGTATAGACTCGAGATTCTCTAAAACCAGGCTCTGTGTTTATATTGTTTCCCGTCAGGCAGCACAGCTAAGGGGTCCATATCTCTGATCTCCTAACCTCATAAACATTATAGCTCATATTTAAGAATACAAGCTGTTAGTACTTATTTAGTATATATTTATTTATTTATTTTATGCACTTCTATAGCGTTACTATATTCTGCAGCACTTTACAGACATTAACCACACACTGTCACCAATGGGGCTCACAATCTTAGTTTCCTATCAGGATGTCTTTGGAGTGTGGGAGGAAACCAGAGAACCTGGAGGAAACCCACACAAACACGGGAAGAAAATACAAACTCCATGCAGATGTTGTCCTTTGTCAGATTCGAACCCAGGACCCCAGCACTGCATGGGACCAGTGCTAACCACTGACAGATAACGGCTCAAAGTGAAAGTGAGACACTCACAGCTCGACAAAGAGTTGATCTTTTATGACAAAAAATTGCTGAAAATTTTCAATAAATTTCCAATTGAAAAAAAAGATTTTTAGCCCCAAATCAGTAAAATGCAATCATAAAAAGTGTTCATAGCTTTTAAACAATTCCTTTTTCTTAGAAGGGACCCTCAAAAATAATCTGATCCCACTGCTAAAAGTTCTAGCAATAAAGCGTAATATTCGAGGGAACCCATCAGCAAGTGTTCAACTCCCCTGCAGCTCCGACAAATCCGACACGTATTTTACTACAAGAGCTGTTGCATATATTTTTGTGTTTTCAGTTCCTTCCCATTTCTCTCATGCCAATCTTTTTATATTGCGGTAAAAGCATCATGTTACGAACCTGAAGTAATGCCGCTCCGAGTGCTGCAGTAAACTGGAGCGTTACAATGTAATCCTATCCTAAGCATTTACACTGATGAGAAGACGCAGGACTCTTTAACTCATCCCAGGGGACTCTTTTTACTAGTTCCAGTAAAGCTGTTCTAATCAGCAGCTGTGACTAGGAATGACCTTCATAAATTCACATATAATTAATTCATGCGGCTTATAATTACTTAATCCATAAAATGTCACTGCTTCGCTGGTGGAGGTCATACATACCAAGGTCTCGCTTTTTGACTGTGCCGAAATTTTAGGTGCATCCAGTAATCAACCTGTGATGTTCAACCATAAAAAATGGGGTCTATGTTCATGGATAATGACTAATTTGTTTATAGTATATGTGTCTATGGGGAACATGGGGTTTTAGATGCTGGTCTTAATAAAGCCCTACACTGGCGGTGGATACGCTTGGGCAGACCCACCGGCGCTTCTAAATATAAGACAGCTGGCACAGCCTCAGAAGTCCTTGTAGCTCTGCCTGATCCATGCTAGGTCCGTGCACCCTCTTTGCTTCCTCCCTGCTGTCCTATGTGTCTGTAGGGCATGTATATGCTCTTAAATGTCCAACACACATGTTAATTAGTTCCTAACCTATGGCTAGCCTTCCCAGGGTAATTAAGGGACCTTTCTCTATGGAAGGGTGCCTGAGCAATGAGGTTCCTAGTTTGCCTAATCCCTGCAAATGTGTTTAGTGTCATCTGATCTGATTCTGTGCTTGATCTCTGCCTGTTTACTGTATTATATCTGTTCCTCCCACCCTGACCTATGCCTGTTTATCATACTAACCCTGTGGCAGGTACCCTAACCTTTGACCTGTTTACTCGACTGAATGAACTCTGCTCGGCCTGAACTCAACATGTCTACGTACTATGCTAATGTCTGTTAACTTTGGTATCATGTCAAGGTGTCTCTTGAATGGATACTACTCCAAGAGATCATGGCCTAGTGGTTCCCCTGCAGCAGAGTCCTAATCCCTATATAGGGGCAAAAGGTGAAAACCAGGGGAGGACATTTAGACAACGCCCTTAAGCCAAATCTGTTGGTTGACACCATAGGAAATGCAGTGCAAGGCATGTACACCAGGTTTTGGCACAAATTAAGCACAAAATGCCATAACCTTCTCTATACAACTGAGCACAATGACATCACCTCTTATGAAAGATAATGGATGGCAGAGTTGCGTTGGAGTCCTGGTCCATCAATAGCCTTCTGTGACTGATTATTATTTTAAGTAACAAGGAACAAATCCCCTCGAGCAGTTTTAAACCAACCATCCCTGTCTCCAAACCTCTTGACAATCAAGGTAATAACAATGCAGTAGACCTCCATGGCTTCCACTTGAAAATCGAAGCTTTCTCCAAAGCCTGAAGTCATCTCAGACTCCATTGTTTTCCCACCTGCTCAGTATATTGATCACCAAGAAGGAAATTATCTTTGTCTACGACCAGGGAGATAAATGAGTCTCTTGCTCTTAACTGATCTACTGGCATCGGGAAGATGAAGATGTCAATGACTGAGTTGATTTTTGGGACTTTCACCCTATGAAATTGCATTCAGATCCATCGTGATTAGAAGGTGTGTGAAACAAGCGAGCGAGCTGGAACCGGGAAAAACATGAGAAAGAAAGAAATAACCACAAATCATAAAATATAGAATCAAAATGGTGATATTAATACTAATAACAGTATATATACTGTAGAGGAGTCTTCATCCCTAGGTTCGAGGGAGTGGTGCATGACACAAAGAGGGAATTCATGTGTCAGGCACTGCCCCACCAGGCTCTGCACTAGATATCACATATTTCACATGGTCTGCTCCTTTAAAAGGGTTCTCCAAGTTAAATTTATTGATGACTTATCCTCTTGTCCCAGCTTGACACACAGGAAATGCCCACTCAGCCAATCACAGGATAAGGTGGATCACTGCTACCAGTGATTGGCTGAGAAGACATTTCCTGTGTGCGTCAAGCTATGAACAGGATGTAGATACTGGCGGGCACAGCATCGGAAAGGGAGCCGTGGGGGATCGGTGAGTATTCATTCTTTTACCTTTTTAGACCCCTTTGAGCCCTCTTTTTGAGAAAAAAAAACCCTTTAAAAGGGTTGTCCAGGATTTTGAGTAGGATAGGTCATCAATATCTGATTGGTGGGGGTCCAACTTCCGGCACCACCACTAATCAGGCCGCGGTGCTCCTCACAGTTTACCAAGCACAGCACTGTACACCGTATAGTGGCATTGCTTTGTATTGCAGCTCAGCCCTATTGAGCTGCATATAGGTGATTTGATCAGTGTCAGACTGGCCCACCGGCGTACCAGAAGATCCTCTGGCGGGCCAAGGCTCTAATACTATAAAAGGCCCCAAAGATCTAGGAGAAAAAAACCTAACATTTAACTACCTTTTGGAACCAATCCACTAGGGTCTAGTTGTGATTCAAAGCTCATTAAACTTTATTGATGATATGGGGGGGATGGTTGGGACTTCAGAATAATTTTCTCTGGTGGGCCATAGAAACCCCAGTCCGACGCTGCATGTGACTGATGAACACAACATTACAGGCCTTGGAAGAAGAAGCAGCGTTCATCTGAGACCTGCAGACCCCCACAGTGAGATACTGATGATCCTCTATCCTGAGGATATATCATTATCAAAACCCCCTTCAAGCAGAAGGCATTTCCATGCATACTTCAATCAGAAATTAATCGTTAGAAGGAGGAGACATCAGTTGCTCCTTTTTGGTCCCTGTTGACCTGATGAAGGCTAATAAACCCATAAACAGTTGTACAAAAGTTGAACTGCCATAAAAATACAATAAATCTCCACCAAAATGGCCCATTTCTGTCAACAGAGGACTATTGTTTACCCAAAATGACATCGGTCACACAATTTTTTGCCCCTTGTCTAAAAATGCAAGTCTGTGGCCAAATATTTGCAACTTTTTGCAAGACTACTCTTTTACGTTTTTTTGTACCTCCCTGATCTGCCAGTTTGGTATTACATCTTGATGGTCGCACTGTCCAAACAAACGATCTGGTGGATGATTGATAAGTTGCGGTCCAGCCGTCACTTATCTTATAGGTATGGCTGGCTTTGGAAACAACTCTAGATTTATGAAGACTCATGCAGACATGGAGTCATGACGGTAGTGCACAGCAGCGGTAGAGGCTCTGCAACAACTCAGCGGATGCATAGTTGACCACTAGGGGCAGTAAAGAACATTTTACATGTTTACGCTGACTATCCCCAGAATGAGCATAGCGCCACACCTCTCTATAGGTTGAGTGTGATATTGCAGTTTAGTCCCATTCACTTCAATGGAGCTGATCTGCAATACCAGACACCGGGAGGCGCTGTTCCTGTTTTTGTCTTCTTCAGGACATCCCCTTTAAGATGGAATGAAATACAGTAAAAACATTGCAGGCTCCAGGAGTAGAAAAAAGTCCTGAGCTTTACTTAGCATGAACTACATCTGCCCGCAAATCATGAGTTAACTTGCACACACATTTCTATCCTCCATGCCTTGATCCCAAAAGCCAACTAATCCGGTCTTTGTTCCTTGACTGTATGATCAATGAAAAGTTGTTAGAGAATTATTTAGTACAAATAAAAGTTATAATGAGAATAGATTTTCCGCTTCCATCGCACTGCGAGGTATTCATATTGTGTGAAGTAACCCGGACGCTGCCCTCACCGCAAGACAGGAGGAGCCGTGCCGCCAATATTAATAGCTTATGTCTGCAAGCTGAAGTAGCTGAGCAGAGTATACACTGTGGGGGTCATTTTTTAACATATGTATACTTTTCTGGCATATATCCGTTGCAGATTTTGTCGCAAATCATTTTACAGCAGTCTCTGTAACTTTTCCCCTTTTCCGAAGTGGTTAGAAAAGGGGGAATAGCGTGGGTGGGGAACTGGGTGCGCCTCATTATTCATTTTCAACACCAATTTTTGGCGTGGAAAATGGCTTAAATGGGTAATTCCATGACTAATGTAAAAATTGAAAATCAGAAATCATATAGTACATGATAATCTCTTTCTAACAAAGCTAGAACCGGCTCTGTACCTCACATGGATCCAGAGATCTCCCCATTCATTGCTTTGCTAGATTCATATCAAGCTGGCAGTTTGGGGAGTGTCTTTTCTGCTGCAGCTCAGGGGGCGTGTCTCAGCTCTTCCTATCACAGCTCAGGAGGCGTGTCCATGATCTCCCTATCACAGCTCAGGAGGCCTGTCTCAGCTCTCCCTATCATAGCTCAGGGGGAGTGTCCATGTTCTCCCTATTACAGATCAGGAGGCAACTGAAAGATGGAACTGAGCATGCGCGACCATTTCAGTGATCAGGACAAAGAAATAAGAAAAAGAACAAACAGCAGGTGGCGCTATACAGATATATTTTATTGAATAACTCAGCGGCTATGCTAAATTTTTAATTACATGCAATTACAAAAAAAATTAAGATCTAGGTGCTGGTTTGAAAATTGTATAATATGTTTTGTGGAACAACCCCTTTAAATCTATGCCAACAAAGGAGCTAGTGTAGATTTAAATCTGGGCCTTTACATAACTTTGGCTCTTCCTCCAGCAGAGCAGACATACTTAAGACTGGCATGGAAAATGCCAGTCTTGATAGATAGATAGATAGATAGATAGATAGATAGATAGATAGATAGATAGATGTCCTCCCACCTCTGTTCTTGCTCCCTCTTTGACCAGCTACAACCCAACATTCTACCCCAAAACCCGACTGAGACTCCCCTTACCAAAGCCACCAATGACCTGCTAACTGCCTAAGTAAAATAACATTACTCTGTCCTCCTCCTCCTTGACCAGTCCTCTGCCTTTCACACCATCGACCACTCCCTTCTGTTACAAACTCTCTCATCTATTGGCATTATGGATTTGTCCCTCCCCTAGATCACATCATACCTTACAGACCGGACATTTAGCATCTCTTACTCTCACACCACCTCTTCAACTCATCCCCTCTCTGTTGGTGTCTCCTGCTCTTCTCAGTCTACACCTTCGGTCTGGGACAGCTCATAGAGTCCCATGGATTTGAGTATCATTTTTTTGCTGACGGCACGCAAATATACCTCTCTGGTTCAGATATCACGTCATGTCCTTCAAACCACATATCCAAGCCCTTTCCACCGCCTGCCACCTCCAGCTCTTAAATATCTCTTGAATCTACACATTTTTCAAAAAACAGTGTACAAAAATATTTACACATGCCCTCATCATCTCATGTCTAGACTACTGTAACATCCTTCTCTGTGGCCTTCCATCTAGCACCTTCGCACCCCTCCAATCTATCCTCAACTCTGCTGCCCGACTAATCCACCTCTCCCCCTGTTACTCCTCTGCTTCTCACCTCTGCCAATCCCTTCACTGGCTCCCCATTGCCCAGTGAATTCAGTTTATCATACAGAGAAATACATATAAGGCTGTCCACAACCCGTCCCCTCCCTACATCTCAGAGCTACTTTCCCAATACATCCCCACACGTAATCTCCGATCCTCACAAGACCTCCTTCTCTCCTCAACTCTTATCACCTCTTCCCACAATCACCTCTAAGATTTCTTCTGTGCATCCCCCATCCTCTGGAACTCGCTACTCCAGCATATCAGACTCTGACCTAGAGTGGAATCCTTCAAAAGAAACCTGAAAACCACCTCTTCAGACAAGCCTACAACCAGTGACCCTGCTGGCTCTACACCGCCATGACCAGGTCTACCCTCACCTACTGTGTCCTTCCTCCATCCTCATAGATTGTAAGCCCTCGTGGACATGGTCCTCTCTCCTTCTATACCAGTTTGCAACTCATCTTATTCATGCTTATTGAATTTATTTTGTATTATAAATGCATATTCCTTTCCAAATGCCCAGCGCCATGGAATAAATTGTGCTTTAATAATAAATAATAACAAATAATAGATAGAAGATAGATAGATAGATAGATAGATAGATAGATAGATAATAGATAGATAGATAGATAGATAGATAGATAGATAGATAATGGATGGATAGATAGATAGATAGATAGATAGATAGATAGATAGATAGATAGATAGATAGATATGAGATAGATAGATATGAGATAGATAGATATGAGATAGATAGATAGATAGATAGATAGATAGATAGATAGATAGATAGATAGATAGATAGATCAGTGCAGGATTTACTCCTGCCTGATTTCTCTTTCTTAGATATAGAACATCTCTTCCTCCCTTCTCAATGCACACTTGGTGTCTCCTTCGCCCCTCATCTGCTTGTCCACAATATGTAATAAGGTTCTGTCCTTCACTTCCTTCTCTTCTCCATCTACATCTATGATCTTGAAAAATCTCATCAGCTCATTTGACATTAAGTATAATCTAATTTACGTTTCTGCTGTCAGTCCTGACATCCTATTATTATCTTGTGTTGCTAACACTCCGTCTACTGTGTCCTCCACCATGTGCTCTTGCATCTTCATGGACAACCTGCCTCCATACCTGAAGTAAATATCTGTCTGATAACGGGGAACATTTTACTTCACTCTTTTTAATTTTTTTTTATAATTGTATGTTTATTGAAATACAACAAGAGTAAAAATCTGTTCAGTACGTGATACAAGTCAAAATACAAATACAACTGTTATTAATTCAAACCTTACACTAACTCTGTACCCCATCAACCAAAAAACATCTCCTTCTTCACACACGGGACTAGGCACTTATCATATCTTCTGTAGATAACTGCAATCCTCCTCTCTGTAGAATACAGACTAAGACCTCAATTCATTGAAAGCCTTTTTGCTCAAGTCAGTTTATCCACATCTCTTTCTGTATCTCACGTTAACCCTCTGTGCTTCCCATAACATAGGATGTCCATGTTTACTCCTGTCTATTAACTTAACGTCTGTACCAACTAGAGATGAGCGAATCTATCTGCCGCTTCGTAAATTCCATACGAATCTTGGAAATTTTTCACTGCGAAACGAATCTGGATTTTTTGAGATTCGCTCCGTTAGATTAGAAAATGTTCTTAAAGCTTTCTACGCATTTGCTATGTACTTGTCCGATAAATTTTATGCTAATGCAACGTATAAGTTACTCTATACGCTGATGTGTACGAATTCAGTTAATTAGCAAACTTTTACTATAAGTTCGTTATTCGTGCGGCAAAAAGCCCGAGAAGAAAGCTGTCACCTGACCTAGTGGGCAGGGCTTGCTCTGATTGGCTCAGGCTCGGTAAGCCAGTGACGCATCAGTTGTGCTGCGACTGCTGAGATGAGCAGAAGCACTGTGTGTGAAGTTCTGAGAGACAGAGAACTGTTGTGTTAAAATTGGGGTGTAATTGTTCTGGGAATCCATATTACATTTATCAGGGATACTGCAGGGCAAGAACAGGGCAAGTGCAGGGCTAGTAATTAATCAGGCAGGGAGAGAGAAAGGGAGCACCAAGGCACAAAATTGTAGTGGAGGAGAAAGTGGATGAGGTAGTGGAGTGGATGACATGCTCATCTCAGTCTCAGCCGGATGATCTACTGTCATCTGCTGATACAGTATCCATATGTAGCCAGGGGTCAGACTCAGAGTGTTCCTCCTGCTCCACCATTCCGCTACAGCAAAGCCTAGCGTCGTGCGTGCCTGCGTATTACGCAATCGCTAGACAATAGTACGTTGAGGATTCGTACACACTTTTGTACGCTCATGCGTACATGTATGTGTTCACATAAGTTGCGTACCTTTAACAACTGCACATTCGCAAAACACCACATAATAACGTATGATTTGTACGCAGCTTCGCTGAATAGAGTCGTATGAGGTACAAATCTTTTGAAAAATTCAACGAACATTCGGCAAAGCGAATTTTGATTCACTCATCTCTAGTACCAACCAACATGGATTTTTTTTCTCCTCACGAACTTCTTTTCTACTACTCTGACTACCTCCTCACATTTCTAGAATCCGGTGGTGTCTCTCTTCTCGAATTCCCCAAAGCAAGTCTCCCTCTCAGGATGATAGTTATTGTATTGGTCAGTCTCATGCTTCCTGTTTCCAGAATGAGAAGGATCTAAAACCAGTAAGTGTACCATAGAGCAGGGGCGTAGCTATAGGGGGTGCAGAGGTAGCAGTCGCTACCGGGCCCAGGAGTCTAAGGGGGCCCAAAGACCCATGTGCCACATAAGAAGATACACAGAGCACTAAGTGAAGGGGGGCCGAAGCTGAACTCTTGCACCAGGGCCCATGAGCCTTTAGCTACGCCGCTGCCATAGAGAGGTAGCCTACTGTAGAGCTAACAGAAGTTTCCATGACAACTCCTGTAAATATAGCTTCTGTACATATGGTGGTCATCAAGATATGTTTTTACTAAGCAACCTGAACTCATCTCTATTCCTTCAAACATTTTTCCCACCACAAAGTACAGAGAGCTCTACCCAGTCCTGATAATTTCATAGGAGGGAGAAAGTATCTCTGAACACAATGGTGTGGATGTCCTGGAACAGAATCCGTATTGAACATCCATTTTTCATAAACACGACTACGGCAGGCTGGAGCACGCTTCCATGATTACTTCCTGTACTGTTAATGAAGACGCAGCGCTCTACTTTGTTAAACTAATTTATACTATAGATCACTGTATGCATAATATCCAAATACTCCTACTGTCAGCCGATGCTTAATGGAGGTTGCAGTTTGTGGGATTTAACTAAAACAATTTACCTTTATGGCCTGTGGCAAAAAAAGACCAAATGTTTGATTGTGTGCAGCGAAGACCAGAGTGGACCTCTGTGAATGGTCGATAGAGGCACCTACATTGCAGGCAAAGTTGCAGATTGCTCAGTACAGATCCTGAAGACCTTCATAGTGACAAGAAACCACAAGATACTTCAAGATACTTATTATTTGTCCACATGAGAATAGTTATAAGGTGTGGCACTGGGCGGGTAGCGGTGTAAAATACACAGTCATTTGTTAACACTAATGCTGGATAGTCTCGGGACATCATTATAAAACCATTGGACCTGACGATAGCAACACCAAGGCTGAAGGAGAGATGACATAGAGCAGTGTTCTTCAAGTCCTGAGGGCCAACCGACTGGTCATGATTTGAGAATATCCCAAAGAATGAACACCTGTGGTAAGTCCTGGTGCACTGACACTAATTATATCACTTGTTTAATGCAAAGGAAATCCTGAGAACATGAGTGTCAGGTGGACCCTGAGCAGGGACGTGACTACCATAGTGGCAGTCCATGCAACTGCTATAGGGCCCAGGGCAAGAGGGGGCCCAGTCTTAGTTGGGATTATCTTCGCTTCTACTGGAGGTGAAAACTTGGTCAGGACTCTACCCTCTAAAGGAACAACTTTTAGCAAATGAGGCAGTGGAAAAATGGCCCAAGAGTGATTGAAAGGAGTTTAGGTGGAAACCCTTCTGTCCTGTGTGGGGGGCCTGGTCTGATCCTTGTTATGGGGCCCTTACTTCTCTATGTACACCACTGGCCCTTGTGACTGGAGTTGAGGAAGCCTGACATAGAGAACCCCCTCCATTTGACAGTACAGAATTCAGTAGTGATTAAATGGCCATCAGTCTCATCCCCACACCGACTGGGGGTCATGATCACCATGACATACATCTACGACAATGCATTAATGAGTTGAATGAAAACCATAGAGATGAGCTGCAATACCACACTGAGATGAAGTGGAGCTATATTTTTTTTTTTTGGGGGGGGGGGGGGCAGCCACCTTAACTCAGACCTCAGAGGTGTTGGATTATCAAACATTCTGAATAATTAATTCCTAGATTGTGAAACAAATGCTGAACCATATACGATGGCTTAAAGGAATTTTGGTTGAACGCTAAAAGCTCTAGGACATTACTAAGACTTGCCCCTAAGTGGTAAATTCATAAGGGTCTCCTCTCAGGAACCCTCACCCCTAACCTTAGGAGTTCCTTAGAATGTGGGTGATTGATTTACTCCAGAATGACCACCCTCAATACCAAAACGTATCGGTAAATATCAATAAATTTAATTAAATCACATATGAAAATACACATAAAACATCATAGTTTTGAATAACAGTGGTGGTCAGACCATACAAGTGGTAAACGACCTTACAGTGTGACCACGGTAGCATACATGGAAGGTGTCACTGTAATATCTACATTAACACATAGACTTAAAGTATCAAGTTAAAGTGCCAGTGCAAAAAATATATATCATTCATCAACATCGTACGCTGTACCCCATCGCGCGTTTCGCCTATCGCTTCATCAGGAGGTAGCGATAGGCGAAACGAGCGTTGGGGTACAGCGTGCCATGGTCCGGTAACATGTATTGGTTCATTTCATATGATGTTGATGATTGATATATACTTTTTGCACTGGCACTTTAACTTGATACTTTAAGTCTATGTGTTAATGTAGATATTACAGTGACACCTTCCATGTATGCTACCGTGGTCACAATGTAAGGCCGTTTACCACTTGTATGGTCTGACCACCACTGTTATTCAAAACTACGATGTTTTATGTGTATTTTTAATATGTGATTTAATAAAATTTATTGATATTTACTAGTGTTGATCGAGCACCCAGGTGCTCGTGTGCTCGGGTGCTCTGGCCGAGCACTCAGGTGCTCCAGTGCTCGGCCGAGCACCTGAGCATAATTGAAGTCTATGGTACTAAACCAGGCACCCCACGCTCGGAAGAGGGGAGGCTGTCTGGTTTAAAGAGGTCCCCCCAAAAAAAAAAAAACACAGACACAGACACTGAGTTAAACTTACCTTCCCCAGCAGCTCCCGACCTGCTCCAGCAGGAAAGACGGCTCGCAGAAAGACGGCTCGCAAGTTTTACCACAGCGCCACCTGCTGGAGGGAGGAGGGAGCTGCTGGGAAAGGTAAGGACGGATCCGTCATGAACTCCATTGAAAGTCAATGGAGGACGGATCCGTTTACTATTGTGTCACACCAAACGGATCCGCCCCCATTGACTTGCATTGGGGTCATGATGGATCCGTCTTGGTGCGGGGAGGGGACTCGAGCTTTGTGCTCGAGTACACTCGGTGTTCGGCAGAACACCGAGTGGACCCGAGCGTAGGCATGCTCGGCCGAACAGCGATTTTTAATATTTACCGATACGTTTTGGTATTGAGGGTGGTCATTCTGGAGTAATATGATCTAAGGGCTTGTTGTGTCTTGCCCCGGACAATGTGGATTGGTAGTGGCCCTACTTTCTATACATGAGTTAATTTGTGCCACACATCTAATGTTGATAGACTTGAAGCCCAATCTTTTCTTGCCCTATCTTACCATGCCTGAGCGGGTGGGACCTAAAACAACCCTATGTAGGTTGGAGAGACAGTCTACTGCAGGGATGCTCAACCTGCGGCCCTCCAGCTGTTGTAAAACTACAACTCCCATCATGCCCTGCCCATGTCGGTGTAGGTTGTGCAGACGTGCTGAGAGTTGTAGTTTTGCAACAGCTGGAGGGCCGCAGGTTGAGCATCCCTGGTCTACTGTACAGCAGACACATTAAAACAAGCGCCTATCCAAATGGTGGTCACCCAAACAGAAGGTCCAGTGGTAACCATAGAACCGGAAGTATCACAGCTCAAAAAGACCCAATTACAAAAACATAAACTGGGGTAGACTACGCATAGTTATATAATGCTAATTATGCCATAAGGGGTTAAATAAACGAGGCTAGACTGTGGATAGTTATGTAATGCTAATTATACCATGTGGGGTTAGGTTCTAAGAACGGGAAGCCCTCCACGTTTCATATTTTCTGGTATTTTCATAATTTCACATCTTGTGAATTCCAGCAGCTTTTCTACCTGCTTGTTAAGTATTGTGATATTTTGTAGGCTTTTCTGAATGACTGGTGAGAGGACTCTTAATTAGGACAATTTCAGAAATAGTGGACTATAATTGGATTCCCTCTAAAGCTACTTACTTTAAAAGCATCGAGTCGTTCTGCTTGGCCGCCCATGATAGTGGAGTCAGCCTAAAAAAATGTGCCGTTCCAGTAAAAGTCTACATACAATTATCCTTCTGGATGTATTTGGCCCGGAAGAGTCGGATGCTTTGGTTAATGATTTGTTTTGTTAGCGCCGGCAAAGTCTTCTACAACAATAACGTGAACACCTCAGAATCTCACCTCCTGCAATTTACATTCTGAGAGATACCGCACTATACATTACCATGCAAAGCCAAGATTTAAAGGGAATTTACATGAACAAATGACTTCCCTTGTTGAAAAATATGTTTACTTTTAATCCTAATACTATTGTATTAATCGATATTTTTTATGTATTGTGTTCTTTTTTAGTCATTTTGTACATCGCTGGGTTGAATTAAAGGGGTTTTCAAACATTGACACTGACAAAAATGGTGCAGAAATATCAAATCAAGGGCAAATCAAATGTAAAAACCTAAACAGGGCATATATCCAGTGGTGTCACTTGAAGATCCTGGGCCCAGATGCAAAAAGGAGCTCCTCAACCCTAACAAATTTTTCACAGCCTTTAAAGAACTCCCGCAAAAAAAATGTATTCTCTGTCTTGCTAGAAAGGTACATGATGTAATCTGTAGTGAATGTCATTTTCTTACTAGTGGCTGTATTTGAGAGTTATATCTCCCTGATGCTTCTCATCTGTGTCATGTGACCAGCAATCAGACTCACCATCTCACACAGAGACTTATGTGTGGACAGGAAGTCTAATTCTCTATGCATTCCTATGGGAGCCTCACTCTGAGTCGCATAGGAATGAATAGAGAAGTAACTGGCTTCCTGTCCTGGGTCAGTTGGAGATCAGTGTGCTGGTCACATGACACAGCTACAATTAGAAGAGAGGTTATATCTCACAGATACAGTCACTGATGAGCAGATTGCCTTCACTACAGATTACATCATGCACCATTCTAACAGGTGAGAGAATAAAAAAATTTGCAGGGAGTTCTACTTTAAGACACAGGTGCAACTTCATCCTCTGCTCCCCCTTTAGGTATGCCCCTCGAGATGGCAAACTTTGAAAGGGGCAGGAAAGTGAAGGATGGAAAATATAACAGATTACCAATCGAGAAACCAAAAAAATGGGAAAGGAAGAGGCAATGGTGTAGGATGGGGGTTGGGAAAGGAGAGAAACTGCCCAAAAGGGACAATTGAGGAAAGGAACTTGGTAGGTGAAAAGCATCAGGAGACGTAGAGAAAAAATGGGGGAAAGGTCAGAAGAAAATGTGCCTGAGCCTTAGCCTTCATTGCCATCCTGCATGTTAATAAGTAGACCACTGACATTGAATCAGTATGATTCTGGATTTGTACCTTCCCAAACTTTCATCTCAGCCTATCCCAAGATGAGTGCCACGAGATGCCAAACTTTGGGGAAAAAAAACATTTTGCAAACTGTTGGGAGTTGGTTATTCTATAGGTGTCTACATGTGGCCACCCAGTGGTTGTGATGTGTGCTGTACCTGTCAAAGGTCTTGCTAGCAAGTTGCAACAATGTATTTGTTATGGATCAGCAAGTGTGGACCAATGTGCCAACTAACTGGTTTGGTTTTGGGCTAAGCCCTAAAGGAAACAATTCTGGTTCTCATTTGGTATCCATCCTTTAACCCCTGTACAGGGATCTGGCCTTTGATGCAGGGAAGCAGCCAGGCGATTACCTCCTGGAATAGTCCTGGCAGCTGACCCACAGGGGTTAGGGACTCTGGTGCAAACACCAGAAGTTTAGGTTACAGACCACACACCAAAAACGCAGAAAAACCGCAGGTCGAGTCTAAACAGTCCCTAAGAATGCAGTTTCCTGAGATCCAGACTGCACAGTTGAAGCGCAGATGATAGGATAAACAGGCAGACAGGGTGAATACTTGGCAGGAACACAGACGAGGTAGATGGACAGTGTAAACTTAAACATGGACAGAACTGAAACTTGAAGTGCTGGAACAGACAGGCAGGGCAGGTACAAGTTGGAGCACAGACAGGAATAAATGCAGGATAAACTCATTGCAATAGCACTGGACACCTCTGATGGTTACCAAGGAACCTAGGGAAACTATAGCTCAGGCACTCTCTGCCTGAAGAGGGTGCCCTAAATATCCAGGGACCATCAGCCAATACCCGGAGAAGATTTGGAAGCACTTCCTTCACCAGCCTCTTCACTGAAGCTCCCTAAGGAAACATAGGCTGGAGCACAAGGCAGAAGCATGGTGAGTAGGGCAGATATTAGACCCACAAGGGAGAGCAGTGCAGCAGAGGACATAGTCAGCCAAACTAACACTATCGAATTAGTATTGTGAAAAATTGAAGTCTTTTATGAAATTTGCAGAATGGTAAGAAAGGAGGCATCTGTACCCTATACCTCCCAAAAGTCCTACCCTAACAGTCAACATACAATATAGCAATAGGATATGGCTTCCTAAGAAATTGTGCCCAGAGTTCCCCTTTAAATTAGTCAAAGTAAATGGATTTAGACTAACTGTGACTGTGGCTTCAAGAACAGAAATCTTCGATTTGTGGCCGAGTTTGACTTTTGTTCTTTGTACGGTCCGGAGCAAGAGGAAAATACATTTAAAGGGAACCTGTCATCACCGAAACACCCCCTCAACTAGAGTAAGTGTTGTATAGTGTAAGTGATGCTGAATCCGAATATGTAAGTTTTATCTTCATACTCGCTTCCATTACGACGTTGTGCTCCCACAAACTTGCAGTAAAATGCACTCACTGGACTCTTCTTTGAGTCCTCTCCATTATGTGAGTGAGCATTGGAGTCCAGTGAGTGCATTTTACTGCAGGTTTGTGGAAGCACAACATCAGAATGGAAGCGAATACGAAGATAAAAATTACATATTCGGATTCAGCATCACTTACACTATACAACGCTTACTCTAGGTCAGGCTGTGTTTCGGAGATGACAGGTTCCCTTTAACTCACTATTCATTTATGTTACCAATTACCCTATGAAGGGACTTTCATGGTACACTTCCAAGACGATAAAGAACGCAATGAATTATGTATTAACAGCACGCTTCCGCTTTCTTCATAGGTGGCAGAATATCAGCCTTTTAAGAATCGGACTGCAAGGCCAAGAGAATTACTGCGAGGAGAGTTGTAAGTTTTACTTCTCAGTTGGAGATGGATCCCATTAACTCCTTCCATCTTCCACTGAACAAGAAATATGAAGACATTCTCAACCCACAACATCAATTCCAATCTTCTCCTGTTCCCTAGATAAATACTTTATTGGAGACGTCAGTGGTTTTCATTATATCATCTGCAATCTCTTTGAGTCAGGACCTAGGCCAGCTGCTCTTGACCCTTTCCAATGAAGTCATTAAGGACAGTTTACAGCTGGATATAGGTTTGATCAACTGGAACCCATCACAATAGATTGCAGATCTTCTAAGGGGTGATCATTCATGACAGTGAGGTCCAGACAGAGATGGTCATCACTTACACTGGTCCCAATCTAAATTCCATATTAACCTATTGGTATATTTTTGGAGGAAGGGAGAAAACCAGAGTACTCAGAGGAAATCCCTACAAACAAAGGTAGAATGAATGAACTCCATGGAGATATAGTCCTTGGTCAAATTCAAAGACAAGATCTAAGCACTGAAAGGTATCAATACTTACCACTATTAGGGCCCTTTTAACACGACAGTGGAGAGAAAACCCGGACGGTGCTCCTTCTGAGGGCTTCCTAAGGGCACCACTGTTCAGTGATACACTCTATACGAGCATGTACAGTGTATCACTGCACAGCGGCGGCCTCAGGAAGCGAGCGGCGCCATAGCAACCAATGACGTTGTGCACTCCTGCCCTCAGAAGGAGGCACCGTCCGGGTTTTCACGGACCGTCCCGGTCCGTGCTCCACGGACGTGGAAAGGGCCCTTAGTAAGTGAGGAAATTACCTTTAAAGGGGTAGGTATTACCATCTCATAAAGTAATGAGCATATTGCTAGAAAAGGCCATCACTTCATGATCAGCGGAGGTCCAACTTCTTAGACCACCACCAATGTTGAGAATGAAGGTACCTCAGTGCTGTTGTAGTGCTGTATTCCCTTTAGTGCTTTTCCACTGCACAGCGGCCCCTGGGAACTATGACCCCGCCGCATTCAAATAAATGTGGCTAGCTGCAATTTGTTGCACAGCCAGGTGGCTGGGGGCGCTATAGTGCAACGAAAAGGAAGAAGATGCAACGCTAAATCACCACCTGCGTTCTGAGAATATATAACTTCAGATTTCAGTCACCTGGCCACATTCAGTCAAGGGATTTACCTGTTTTAGAAAACCCATTTTTTATGAGTTAAAGGGCATCTGTCAGCAGGATCAACCCTATTAAATGAACCATAATACTTGGTAGGGCTGACCCTGCTTCTCCAAAACATACCTTTCTTCCCATGATCCACTGCTGCATTTAGTAGAAATAAGTGCTTTTCCTCCCCTGGAGGAAGGTGCCTGAGCTTTAGATTCCTAGTTGTCTAGTTAAGCAGTAAAGGTGTTATTCTGATTGTCTGCCCTAGCACTTAAACTCTGCCTGTTCACCGAATACGCAACTCTAATGCCTACCTTGACCTTGGACTGTTTACCGTACTGACCCTTCACAGCCTGCCTTGACCTCAGAGTTGTTTCTCAGGATTGCACAGACATTGCCTGCCCTGATCTCTGCCTATTTACCGACTACAAGTATTGCCTGACTCCGATGTCTCTGACCCCTGTGGGCCAGCTGCCAACTACACCATGAATATTCCAAGTGGTGGAGAAGGCCAGACCCCTATATAGGGATTAAAGGGTGAAAAATAGGGGATCGCCAGGATAACTCCCTTAGAACTAATCCAGCCCATTCAAACTGGTTAGATCACACACACTGTGTAATACCTCATTTCTCCACTGGTGGTGCTGCAGGAAAACGAAACACTTGTTGTCAGGTTCCCTCATCTAATCACTGATGATCGACGAGTGCACAAAATCAAAAATAGATAAAATATTGTCCAAAAATGGCAACATTGTAAATCTCTTCAGATGCCCAAGCTCATTCTGAATGATACATAATGTCCTATTGGGTCCTAAAAGTTTCAAGAGCACGGAAACCTTATTTTATCTCCTCAGTGCCCGGCTCATACATTTTTAATAGGCTCCTCATAAGGTAACGGCCATCAGTATACAAAACTCCCATTAATGATTGGATATGTCAAGACATCACTCTCCAATTCATTAGTGACCCACTTTGTGCTGATGAGCCAGATGGCGGTGGGTCCTCCACGTATCTCCTAATTACCAAAATTCAGCAGTAACAGATTTGTAATGGAACAGATTTATGCCCGTCACACACTTTACTTAACTCTGACAACTGTTCCCATCTTTTACGCGTTTTAATTTAGGATGACCTCTGACAACCATTTTACACAGTCGGGTTGTTAATAAAGATATTTATAAAAAGAACATCGGATTCGTTTTCAGTTCGCAAACTCCCCTCTGGAATATGAGTTTAGTAGAAACTTGGTTCTCATCTGAATGGCACCGGTTTAGAGCCATGAATAATCAGTTTTCTTACCCGAGCGGTCATGTAATCCAGTGTATATTATGGATAACAAGAGAAAAATAATATCATACCAATGTCAGTAGGAAAGCTCTAAAGGCAGTTTGTCATCCTGACAAGCTAATTTTCAGTTAAAGCATAGGTTTGAGGTCCACAATATTGCATAGACCATACAGATGTTTCCTTCTTTACAAAAAAGAAAACATAGTTTTGTGATACTCTGTTGGGAGTTGTTTATGCTTTATGTGTCTATATGTGGCCACCCAGTGGTTATAATGTGAATTACAGCCTGGCAAAAGCTTTTCTAGCATATACTATCCTCAGGATAGGTAATCAGTATCTGATCGGTGGGCGTCCGACACCGGAGACCCTTGCCGATCAGCTGTTTGAGAAGGCACCAGTGCTCGCAGTAGCGCCGTGGCCTTCTCACAGATTCCCCTAGGCCAGTGATGACATGTTCACTGGTCACATAGCCCAAGTGAATGGGGCTGAGCCCGATACCAATCACAGCCGCTGTACAGTGTACGGTACTCTGCTTGGTGAGCTGTGAGAAGGCAGCGGCACTCAAAGGGGCGCCGGTCCTTTCTCAAGCAGCTTATTGGCAGGAGTCCCGGGTGCTGGACCCCACCGATCAGTTACTGATGACCTATCCTCTGGATATAAATTCCAGGAAAAACCTTTTCATGAATTTCATGAAAATCGAAGGATGGAGGAATCTGTATGTTCTTCTAAATTAGGGACCAAAAGTGATATTTGGCTTTTTTTTTACCCATTTTTGAAATTTGGATGTGCCTTGAATCTAAGAATGGTTTGATTCCCACCTTTAGGAGGATAGGTGTTACCTTCCATTGACAGACCTACTCATAGGTTGTGTCTAGTACTGCAGCTCAGCTCCATTAAAAGTGATTGGGGATGAACTGCAATACAACATCCGACCTGTGGACAAGTGTGACGCTGTTAAAAGAGGTCCTCTCACTTAAGTAGGTTGCATTTATCATGTAGAGAAAGTTAATACAAGGCACTTACTAAAGTGTTGTGATTGTCCATATTGCTTCCTTTGCTGGCTGGATTCATTTTTCCATCACATTATACACTGCTCGTTTCCATGGTTACAACCACCAAGCAATCCATCAGTGGGGGTCGTGCTTGCACAATATAGGAAAAAGCATCAGTTCTCTGGTGGCCGGGACCATGGGAGCACACATAGGCTGGTCCTTTTTTCTATATTGTGCAAGCACGACCACCACTGATGGATTGCGGGATGGTTTGTAACCATGGAAACGAGCAGTGTATAATGTGATGGAAAAATGAATCCAGCCGGCAAAGGAAGCAATATGGACAATCACAATACATTAGTAAGTGGTTTGTATTAACTTTTTGTACATGATAAATGCCCCTTACTGACGTGAGACAACCCCTTTAAGAAAAAAAAAGTAGCCATGCTTTGTGGTTCTGTGCTGCTCCTTTAAGTGGATCTTCTGAAAGGAACACAAAATAACACCAGGGGGCGCTATAACAAGTATGCACCAGCAATATCTAGATGATTGCAATTGCAAATTTGATAAAGAAATGAAATATTTTATGGAATACAGTAATCCTTTTAAAGAGGCTCTGTCACTAGGTTGTAACCTATGTATTTAAATACATAGGTTACAAGACCTAGTGACAAACTTTAAAATCATACCTTTCATGCAGAGTTCTGCGCAGCGGTTGCGTAGACATTTAACTTAGAAAACATATGCAAATGAGCCATCGGAGCACCGGGGGGCGGCCTCTTTCCTCTGGAGCACCGCTCCATCACCGCCCCCCCCGGGCCCGAGGCACGTCCCCTCGCTATTGGCACGCCCAGTACCCTATTTGATAGACAGCGCTAGACTTACAAGTCTAGCGCTGAAATCCCGCGCATGCATCTTAGAATATCCACTGGAGCATGCGCAGTAGCGCTTGCAGTGTTTACAGTGTTTGCTACTGCGCATGCTCCAGTGGATATTTTAAGATGCATGCGTGGGATTTCAGCGCTAGACTTGTAAGTCTAGCACTGTCTATCAAATAGGGTACTGGGCGTGCCAATAGCGAGGGGACGTGCCTCGGGCCCGGGGGGGCGGTGATGGAGCGGTGCTCCAGAGGAAAGAGGCCGCCCCCCGGTGCTCCGATGGCTCATTTGCATATGTTTTCTAAGTTAAATGTCTACGCAACCGCTGCGCAGAACTCTGCATGACAGGTATGATTTTAAAGTTTGCCACTAGGTCTTGTAACCTATGTATTTAAATACATAGGTTACAACCTAGTGACAGAGCCTCTTTAAGTCATTTTCTTACTGCCATGGGTATAGCTATAGAGGATGCAGAGGCAGCTGCGGGGGTCCAAAGTCACTACTGTTATAAATACAGTAGAACACGGTAGGTGGGAGGCCTGCTGTAGCTTATGCGTTGGGTTGCAGAAGCGATGATTTCCGCCTCTGCTTCTTCTAGAATCTCTATATAAAGCAGCCGGGATGGCACGACTGTAACATAAACATAATGCATCTCAATGAATCCCGCTAAGAATTCACAGCCCCGGCTATAAGAGCGCCAAGGCTTTCAGAAAATCGAGTGTCTTATTTTCTAGTACGAGGCCCCACAAAATCCCAGGACCACGTTAGGCACAGCCGTTAAAATTACCAATAAAACTATATAGCAATAGCGACGGCATCGAAGGAAGTGTAAAAATCCAGCATGGAGGGCTGGCCGGGAATGTTAAGCAGGGAGGATAGCAGCGGTGGGCAGCCAGGTACGAGCCGAGCAGGACACACATATCGTTTGTATTGATTAAATGGAAACCTTCTCCCTGCAGGAAAAAAATATCCGCTCCTTACACCATAGTGGTGGGCGCTACCCGGGAGATGTCAGGATGGGGGGGCAGATGATTTCAATTGAAAAATGCGCGGCAAAGTGAGCAGCGTGCACGGCAATGAACAGATGGGCGAGCGAGGCATCTAGTAAACCTGGCAGAGGTCCTTTCTGTGCAACCACATCCGTCTTGACGGGCAGATGTGTGAGGGTTAACGTTGTCAGGTACAGCAGAGCTGACTTTGTCATTAGTGTGAAGATACAATACTATAAATGGGCATTTGAAGTTCCAGGGACCCTCTAGTGCCCTGATTGCAATGTCCCTCCTAGGGGCTCATGCACACGACCGTATGTATTTTGCAGTCCTCCACGTGACATCCGTATTGTATCCGTTTTTTTTTGTTTTGTTTTTTGTGCAGATCGTAGGGCTGCCGTATGAGGATCGCGGACCCATTCACATCAATGGGGTCCACGATCCGCATCCGACTGTCTGCACCGCAAAAATTTAAAATTTAATTTTTTTGTGGTGCGGAGGCACGGAGAGAAACACCACAGAAGCACTCCGTAGTGCTTGAGTGGGCTTCCGATCCTTGCTTCCGTTCCGCACCGCAACGCATTTCCAGGATTGCAGACCTATTCAAGTGAATGGGTCTGTATCCATGATGCAGGGTGCACACAGCCGGTGCCCGTGTATTGCAGACCCGCCGTATGCCTAAGGGCTCATGCACATGACCATATGTAGTTTGTGGTCCTGAGGAACGGAACTGCTGGCCTCCAGTAGAACAGACCTATACTTGTCCATGATTGTGGAACGGAAACACGGACATGCGGGAACGGAAAGCACACGGAGTACCTTCAGTTTTTTTTGCGGACCCACTGAAATAAATGGTTCCGCATACGATCCGCAAAAAAGGGGAACGGACATGGAGAGAAAATACGTTCGTGTGCACAGCCATTGCCTGGTTGTGCTCGTATTGCGGCCCACATACAGTGGGTCCGCAAAACACGGGCACCGGCCGTGTGCACCTTGCATCAGGGAGGCGGACCCATTCTCTTGAGTGGGTCCGCAATCTGAAAGGTTGGTGCAGAACGGATGCATGGAACTGCACGGAGTGCTTCTGTGGGGTTTCTATCCGTGCCTCTGCACCGCAAAAAAGCATTACTTTTTTGCGGTGCGGACCATTGGATGCGGATCGCGGGCCCCATTCAAGTGAATGGGTCCACAATCCACATGCGGTGGCCCAACGGTCAGTGCTCGCGCATTGCGGACTGCAATTTGCGTTCCGCAGCATGGGTCTGGACGGCATCCGTTCAGTGTGCATGAGCCCTTATTGTACCAATGCCTAAACAGACAAGAATAGGACATGTTCTATCTATTTTGTGGAATGCCCATGCGGACATATGGAAACGGAATGCTCGAGGAGTCATTTCCGTTATTTTGGGGACCCATTGAAGTCAATGGTTCCACATACGAGCTGCAAAAAAACTGAACGGACAGGGAAAGAAAATACATTTGGTTGCATGAGCCCTAATACTGAGCTAATTATACAGGGCACAGTGGCCAGGGCCGGGTTGCAGCTGTAGCCTCTTTACCTCTGTGGTTACACCCATGGTTGTAACCAAGGCACGTTATACATTGTCTAAATGGGAATTTCCATCTTGTGAAGTGATAGTATATGGGCTAGGATATGGCCTCAGTTACTGATTGGTGGGAGTCTGACCTCTGGGACCCCCACTAATCCTAAGAACAGCAGGGACCAGCATTGCGCCCCCTTCTAGGTTTTTCAGAGGGGGAACCTGGCCACCCGGCTGTGCAGGGAACTGCAGCCATCTTGGTTCATTTGAATGGGGTCCCTTGCAGTTCCCTGCTTAGCTGGGTGGTCAGGGGCAAAATCAGGGAAAAACAGGGGTGCAACACTACATTAGCAATGGGGTCTCTTCTTTTTCAGGACTGATAGAATTCCTGAAGATCAAAATCCCACCGATCATGAAGTGATGGCATATCCTAGTGCTTGGGCCATCCATCTGGTCTATAGTGTCCTATGTATATGTTCAGGGCATGCGCCAAATGCAGTGTGAACATAGTCCAACACAAACCTAAGCTTTCTGGGATTTAAAGGGGGGCTTCCAGAAAGATTTTTTTCAATAATATCCAGGAGTATGGGTCAGAAAAGGTTAGAGATAGAAAAGAATCATTACTCACCTCCCCTATTCTCTGGCCCCTGCCCTTTTGTCACTGCTGCCAGTGCACTGGAAATGTCGGGAAAGCCCCTCCCAGCCAATCAGTCTAAGGCAGGGCAGTGATTGGCTGGGCCTTTCCTGGCATTTCTGGAGTTTCAGGGCGGGACAGGAAGTGGGAAGAGGCGGAGACCAAAGCAGTGTCGAAACAGCAGCGGGAGGGAGGATCGGCAGAGGTGAGTGACTCTTTTTAAAAAATTATTTTTAACCCTTTTTGACCCATATTTTTAAGACACAATTCTTCTGGTATGCTACTTTAATAAATAATTGACACAATTATTGTGTGAATTGAAATGACCTTGATTAGAATTTTCTAGGGGGGGGGGGGAATAACAAAAAATGTAACTTCAGTTTATTCACCCCTTGGTCCAATAAATCTACGGCAATTTTGAATTTTAATTATAGAAAAAATGTCCAAACGTTTTTTCCGGGATTTATATATTAAAATATCTAAAAATGAAGCCATTTTCGTATCCTCCATTCCAAATAATCCCAAAGATTGAGGCAATCACCCGACCTGAGATATTCCATTATTTCCAAATTGATTTTTAAAGAGTGGATTTATCAATGGTTAAATTAGTGTAATGAAAGGATTTTCCCTGTAACGTACATCACCATAGGCGGGATGCGGCAGATGGTTCTATTATAAGCCGGCCGCCGCTCTTATCACTCGTTCCCAGCGAAACAAATGTCTGTTCTGTACGGGCTGCATTATAGGAGACTACAAGGGGCCACATTATAGGATGGCACAGGCCCAACCGCGATAAGCCCCTGCAAGCATGCGTGTGTGATAACGCTCTACATACGTGATGTACTAATCCACTATCCCCCACATTCAAGCTTTCCTAGGCTGGAATATGGCACATTCCCAGTCCTGGTGGGGGTCTACTGTACTTTATTCTTGGAGCCAAACTCAAAGTCAGTAGCTTAACAACACAATAAAACATGTCTGCCTTCATTAATATGTATCTGCCATTTGCAAGTCTGCTGTGAAGGATTTAAAGGGGAACTCCACCCCACCCCCCAAACCTAGCCCACGTTATGGAATGCAATGGTAGGTTTCTCTTTGGCTCTCTAAGGTGCCTCTAAATTGCTTATGACAAGTTAATAATCTCTCTTCTATCCACCGTCTTGCAACTCTGGTAACTATGCGTCCCATAATGCCTTGCACAGACATCAGATAGGGAGGTGTGGCCTATCCTTGCCAATTTCTTAAAGTTTCTGTCACCAGGTTTAGGCGTATAGAGATACTGACATATCTGTATAGCTATTAGCGTTCTCATAGTAAATATGTTATTATTATTCTTCCCAGAACTGTACTTTGCTCAAAAAATTGTTTTTATTCATATTATAATTACTTACATAAGAAGCCCAAGGGGCTGTCCCGTGGGCAGTTGGAGCCCGGCCACACCGCATATTGTCAAGCCCAGCACTGCCCTCCCGCTAATTATTCACTCCCCTTCATCCCTGTGTTTTCCTTCTGGTGCGGCGTAATCTCGTCCGTGCGGTCTCCAGCGCATGCGTACTTCATCCGATGAGGCCATGCCAGGATACGGGCGCAGAGTTTGGTTCATATGGCACATGCGCGAGATTACGCCGCACCAGGAGAAGAACACAAAGACTGTTGCTTAGTCTAGGCTATTTCTGGAACTCCCATAGAGGTGAATGGAGTGGTAGCCGCGATTGTGCAGTGCATTCTCCATTCATTTCTATGGTAGTTCCAGAAATAGCCAGGCTGTGCTCACTTTGGTCCTTCCAGAACTCTCATAGAGGTGAATGGAGGGCACAACGTCCATGTGCGGTCCGCTCTCTTTTGCTTTGGGAGCACTGTTCTAGAGATAGAGGAGGAACCCGCACCTATCCTAGAGATATGCTACCAAAGTGCGAGATGGGCAAACCCCTTTAAAGAAGAACTCCTGCCAAAAATTTTATTCCATGTCCTGCTAGAAATGTACATGATGTAATCTGTAGTGAATGTTATTTTCTTACCAGTGTCTGTATTTGTGAGTTATATCTCCCTGATGTTTCTTATCTGTGTCATGTGACCAGCAATCAGACTCACCAACTCACACAGAGACTTATGTGTGGACAGGAAGTCTATTTCTCTATGCATTCCTATGGGAGACTCACTCTGAGTCTCATAGGAATGAATAGAGCAGTAACTGGCTTCCTGTCCTGGGTCAGTTGGAGGTCAGCGAGTTGGTCACATGACCCAGCTACAATAAGAAGAGAGGGGATAACTCACAGATACAGTCTCTGATAAGAAGATTACATTCACTACAGATTACATCATGCACCTTTCTAACAGGTCAGAGAATAAAAATTTTTGCGGGAGTTCTTCTTTAATATAAAAAACAAACAAAAAAACTATAAGATATCGCAATAACAGGTGAGAATATACATGGGAAAGATGGGGAATGTCTTTAATCCAAAAATTCAAGTCTCACCCACCATATCTGCCATGTCAGACCAATATTATACCGCTAGGCACCCTCTGAGTGTCAGTACATAAGGATTCAGTAATTGTATGCGGCTGGCTCCTATAGACTGATCTATGGTTGTATCCATCAACATCTATACATAGTACCAGTCCATACAGCAGCTGGTATAGGGAGTGTTGTTACCATATAGCGCAGTACTACAGGCACTGCTAAGGATGTAGTATATGGAGTCCAGCGATTGAGATCTGCAGCTGGTTCCTTCAGTCATCTGAAGACCCCCATTCCAGCAACCCAGCTGCTACACGGTGCCTGACGTCACTGCCTGGCCTGGCAGCTATTCATACAGTACATTGAGACATGTTTATATGTGGGCACTTAAGCAGTACTTAAACATGTACATGCGGACAGTCATCGTAAGGGCGATATTGTCAAATGTCAAACCTATACCTATGCATTTTTATTTTCCAAAATCAGTGCCGCTCCTCTCTGTGGACTGTGTCTGGTATTGCATCTCAGCCCTATTTAATTGAATGGAAGTGAGCTGCAATACCACAAGCAGCCTATGGCCAAGGCTGGCGCTGTTTCCCAGAGAAAAAAACTAAAACAAAAACCAGATCTTTTACAGTTAGCAGCAAAAGCATTGAATAGGATAAAGTGATTCTCTGTAAACTCCTAGAAACCGAAACTGCTTATTAATTCTCTAATGTAATATCTTATTGCAGACCGTCTGGGGTTTTTTCATCATTTTATTGCTGAATGTGCTTCAATAACGGCGCCCCTGGTCATAAAGGCAGACTGCTTTCACCCCCCGGAGAACTCCATCTGTCACCTATAGTGGGGGGCATGAACTTTCTTCTTCAGCTTTATACCACCTGAAGAGACCAAGTCTTCGCATTATAATATGAATTAGTGTATAATTAATAGACGTAATGCCCCAACCCCCAACTGAAAGGGGCTCCAGTACAGAACTAAGCAACATAATTTAGAAGATGATAGATAGATAGATAATAGATAGATAGATAGATAGATAGATAGATAGATAGATAATAGATAGATAGATAGATAGATAGATAGATAGATAGATAGATAGATAGATAGATTTAACCATTGATTTTGCCTATACAATGTGTGCATGATGGTGGCCTTGTCCTCTGGCATATATTGGGGAGGCAACGTTTGACCTAAAAACACAACTTAACCAAACCAGACAAGACATAAGGATTTCCCGGTACCAAAACACTTTGGGGGTCATTTATCAACTGGCTTAGTTGCCCATAGCAACCAATCAGATTCCACCTTTCATTTTCCAAAGGAGCTGTGAAAAATGAAAGGTGGAAGCTGATTGGTTGCTATGGTGATGATCATTGATCACATTCCCATCTCACGTATGGGCGGTGTTAGAATAAGGGCTGTAACAAAAACATGAGGGAAACAGATTTTTAAACTGAAAACCTTGAAACCCTATTCTCTGGATAGGTTATTAGTATCTGATCGGTGGGGGTCCGACACATGGGACCCCCGACCATCAGCTGTTTGAGAAGGTACCATTGCTCACACTTAGCCCCGCGGCCTTCTCTCAAGCGTTTCCTAGGCCAGTGACGGTACATTCATTGGTCACGTGGCCTAGGAGCAGCTCTGCCCCATAGAAGTGAATGCGGTTGAGCGCAATACTAAGCACAGCCACTATACAATGTACGGCACTGTGCTTGGTGAGAAAAGAGAAGCCTGCGGCACTGACAGGAGCGCCAGTGCCTTCTCAAAACAGCTGATTGTGGGGATCCTGGGTGTCAGACCCCCGCCGATTAGATACTGATGACCTGTCCTGAGGATTTAAAGCTCGGAAAACCCTTTTAGTTTACTGCTATTTTTGTGACATACGTGGTGTTGACTATCCTTAAAGGGGTTCTCCCATGACTAATGTAAAAATGAAAATCAGACATCATGTAGTACATGACAGTCTCTACCAAATCTAGAACCAGCCCTGTACCTCACATGGATCTAGAGATCTCTCCATTCATTGCTCTGCTAGATTTATATCCAGCTGGCAGCTGAAGGGGAGTGTCTTTTCTGCTGCTGGTCATGGGGCGTGTCTCAGCTCTCCCTATCACAGCTCAGGAGGCGTGTCCATGCTCTCCCTATCACAGATTAGGAGGCAGTTGAAGGATGAAACTGAGCATGTGCGGCCTTCTCAGTGAGCAGGACAAAAAATAAGGAAAAGAACAAACAGCAGGTGGCGCTATACAGATAGATTTCAGTGAATAACTCAGTGGCTATGCTAAATTTTTAATTACATGCAATTACAAAAGTATTCAGATCCAGGTGCTGGTTTAAAAACTGTAGAATATTTTTTCATGGGACAACCCCTTAACTTATCTATGCCCAATCATATCTGACTTGGACATGAGCAGTAGGGACATCACCATAGAAACCATATATTATTTATCATGATGATGCTCTGGATTGTAGGCGGATACTAGTGGTCCGTGGGCATGAGCCCTAATTCGTATTAGATAACTGGATGTATGGATGGCTAAATAGATAGACATTAGATAGATAGATAGATAGATAGATAGATAGTAGAAGTCTATAGTTTTTCAGAATCTTCGCAGTAAGAGGTCTTCAGCCCAACAATTCGTCAGCACTCAACAAGCCAGCACCAGCCAGGCCACCGAGTTGGTGACAAGAACTGTAAGTCACGGACTTCTCTGCAAATCTACAAATGGGCTCCACTCCACCATATAGCGGCAGACACTGACTGCAGACCAACATGCAGAAACAGTATGTGAGCCCCTTGTCATTCCAGCAGGGTGCGGGTCCTTGATCATCTCCTTCACAGAACTCCAGAATTCCCACCACTAAATAAAGGCTATAGACAAGAATGAGTGAGGCCCTTCACATGTCATCTGATAGACAGCAGGGGGCAGTACTATTCTCTTTTAGGAAATTCAGTGATAAACCAGGTACATGATCTTGTAGGGTTCAGCTGAGCTGACTATAATGATACCTTTCACTTAGTGATCATTTACCTCATTCTGGAGAAGGAGTACTTTTAACCCATATGCAAATGAGTTGTTAAGTGCACTGAGGGTGGGTCCAAATCACTTTGTGCACCTTTGCTCCTCCTGCTTCCTCTGCCAGACACTTCCCTTCCTTCTAGATGGACAGAGCCAGGTTCCTGCACAGTCATCTGTCCTGCAGACTTCTCTTCTTAAAGGGTCCTTATGCAGGTACACAAGTGGCACCTTTGGTGTTATATAGGGCATCCTGTGCTACCACAAGACATGTTACAAGACAGTGAAAGGTCGTGGGGCGTGTCCCTTGTGTCTTTGATTTTCCACAGCCTCTTTCACTCTCCCCTTCCTTATCCTCATTTCTTGCCTGCCACCCTAGTACTCATGTCCATACATGGGGCTCTTCAGACACCACCACCTCATGCAAGTGGGCCAGTAATTGAATATTCAACACTTAGGTGTCAATGCACTGCACTATTCATAGCCCTCAGCCCTCCTATAAAAATGCATCTGATTTCCCAATAAATCCCCAGCACATTGCTCAGCTGGGGGACATTGATCCATAAAACCCATCTGACATCCCACAATTAGCTCATTGCAGGAACCCAGCAGTTTGCCATGCTATAAAGTGAAGACGGGGTTATTGGGAAGACAAGACTGTTCCCTTGCTACCCCCCCCCCCTAAACATGGCATGAGCAGTGTTCACACATTGCAGTACCCAGTGGGCAGCAATAACCAGGGCATAGCAGATGCTCTGAGGTGATCCAGGAACATACAACAGCAAACCTCATAAGACCCACCAGCCAATACTACAAAAATAAAATCCACCGGCTTGTTACAAATAGTACTCAAGGGAAAGGGATGAGGGCATGCATGGGTTAATATGAAGCAGCAGCTGAAAAGTTTCCACTAGTTACTGATTAAATATATGAAATACAGAATATGTAAGAGAAATTGATCTGACAGGATAGGATTATCAGTCCTAAAGAGTTAAATAACACAATGCAAATTAAATAAATAAAATAATAAAATAAATAAATAAAATAATAAGATAATAAATAAAATAATAAAATAAATAAATAAAATAATAAGTAATTAAATAAATAAAATAAATAAATAAAATAATAAGATAACAAATAAAATAATAAAATAAATAAAATAAGATAAATAAATAAGTAAATATTGAAATTGTCACATAACATAGGACAGGGATCAGCAACCTCCAGCACTCCAGCTGTTCTGAAACTACAACTCCCAGCATGCTCTACTCACTTCTATGGGATATGACTACTACTGCAATCTCTGATGTTATGCCATTTTTAGAAGTTATATTTAAAAAAACTGCCAGATTATGATATTTTCTGGATTAAAAAATAATGCAGAAATTGACTATAATCACTCCCCTGCAATAATAAAGGTTGATCTAATGCATTGCTAATTATGTAGGATCATCGGATATTGGACTCCACATTCTATAGGATCCCACAGAGCAGTCCCTAATTAGAGCCCCTATGGTCATTTCTCTTCTCAGCACCTCCTACTGCTTCTCTCCATTTACTACCATTCATTCTCCATCCCCCCCAGGAGCAGAAATCTGAATGCATAGACCTCAGCATTGCCATATACCACGCTTTCGTAACAAGGGGGTTCACTAACTTTGTAGTTAAGATGCCTCACTTCTTGGGAAGAGAGATCAGCAGACCATCTTGTAAGAATACCCCTTTGCCCGGAGATCACAGTCAGTCATGATCCTTGGAGCTGTCCATTCAGCACCACACTGTGGATGCACCCTAGGCTACCTGTGGCTGCTTGGCACTGCAAGTCCCAGCATGGAATACCACCCCCTATCATATCCACAGGCTGTAGGCTATCCTTAGACTAAGTTCTCTACCCCCCCCCCCATCTCTATCATGTCCTCTATTGGCTTCTCCATAGTGAACGATCCTGCCATTGGCACACGCAGCTGTGCATGGACTGACTACAACCTCCATCATGCAGCTGCTATCTCAGCCACAGCAGTCTTCTCCTCTGCACTGCTGTGGAGGATTGCAGAGCCCGGTGCTGCTACTCTGCCTTCCCTGACAATTGACTACAGCTCTACAGCAAGCATTCAGATTGGGGCATTCAGTCCTGACTTTCTCCATCAACCCTGGCACTAATGCACCTCATGCACCCCTCTTGCCATACCGTTAGCATGCAACCTTGACACTTCTTGATCCTCAGAAGAACCTACACCCTATGAATATGGAATAGCAATTACCCTCCTTGATGATAATGTAGGGGGAAAAGTGATCTGCACCATACAATCATTACAACCAAAGCATCTTTATTTAGTGTCTTGGAGGAGGGGGGTATAAATTACTCATTCCAACCTTCAGGTGCATGATCCCCCCTCCTCTCTGTAGGTTCTTAATATGTATGTGATCACCCCCCTTTGCTTTAAATAAAAGACTGCAGCAAATGCAATATCAAGTCAACCCAATCTGTCCACAGAAACATCTTACAAGGCAAGAAAGTGCAGAAAAATGGAACGAAACAGCCCCTTGAAGGCATCCATAGGACAGGAAAGTACAATAGGTTCATAGACAGCCGCACTTACCTGCTAGTGATAGATGGGTGCTATGCAATGTATAGGCGAGGATGACATAGAGCAGCTTTGGTAGTGAATACAATCCTAGACAAGTCTCCATATTTCAGCAAACACCTCTGGAAAGCTGCACAGTGAGCCCTGCACACATGGACAGCTCAGTTAATTATTTTGGAGAGGGGTTAAGGGCAGGGTATGTATGGAGGGGACAGGTATGATCTTGTATTTTCCTATAGGCAGCACACAAACTTAAATCTTTTCAGTCCGGTGCCCTGCAAGATTTCCAAATCCAAGAAACTAACTCAAAAAAAGCCAATGGCAGGGTCCAAGAAATCCATCCAAGAAGATCCCAAATCCTAAAGAAGAATTAAATCCTGGTGCATGAAATCTTGGTAGTTACTTCCATTTCCAGACTGCAGGAAAATAAAAATGCAATTAAAAAAAAAATAAGAATACTGATATATATATATTTTTAAAAAAAAAAGAAGAAGAAAAGTAATAGCAAAAAAAGAGAGAAAATCCAGTACAAGCTGATGGATCCTTTTTTCCTTGCAAAAAGCAGGTTAAAAGCTCTCACTTGTTACTAGTCCACCAGCAGTGTATGTGTGCTTAGAATCAGATGCATGCATCCATTGATCTGGAGACGTGGAGAGGCTGGGAGTGAAAATGTGGAGATGGGAAGGGGGAAAGGAACTGGGTTGTAATGAGGATTGCAGTGAGAAGGACAGAAAACACTTTGCAATTCAGCCTTTGTTCAGTGCCACTAGATTCAAAATCCTAAGCGGGAGCGCCCTCTATGGGCCAAGGCTGGGAACTGCCTATAGTCACTATACTGAGAATGAATTACAGCTCCCAGCCTGTCATGCTGCTTCTCCTGTGACACTTGCTTCCTTTTAAAGTAAACTCAATCAAACTCTGCGGCGAAGAGAAGGAGGTCACAAGACTTTAAACTTAATTAAAACACTTTGTCTCTTTTTTTTTTTTTATCTTCGCTCCCTGTGCCGGCTACTACTGTGCAACATAAAAATAATGCAAGGGGATGCAAAATAATAATTTTTTTTAATGGCTCTGTAAGTAGGTTTTCTCAGAAAAGGACAAAAGTAAAAAACTTTTTTTTTCCGTGAGAAATAAAGGTTAAACAAATTAAGGAGGCTTGTAAATCAGTTTGATCTTGGCCAAAAATCTTCATGGTAGTCAATCAGGAATGATTAGAATAATTAGTTCCATTAATCTTACTCGTATTTCACCATAAATTCTTTATGTCATGATTAGTCGTACCTAAGATGATCAAAATTCAATTGACATTTTTATTTTATTTTTTTATAATATATTTTTTATTTTTTTTATTTTTAATTGCTTTATTTTTAAATTTTTAGTTTATTTTTTGTTTTAACTTTTTAAATCAAATTTATCTTATATTTAGCATGATTACTTGTATTATTATCAATATTATGAATTATTATTATTCATAGTATTATTATTTTATTATTATTATAAATAATAATGATAATAACAACTAGCAGAATGACCCTGCTTCGCATGGGTATATTTACATTTTTCATTATTAATAATAATAATAATAATAATTTAAAACATGATTTATATTTTATTATACATTATTATTATTATTATTATTATTATTATTATTATTATTATTATTATTATTATTATTTAAAGTATTATTATTATTATTATTATTATTATTATTATTTAAAGTATTATTATTATTACTAGCAGAATGACCCTGCTTCGCACAGGTATATTTACACTTTTTTATTAATAATAATAATAACAATAACATAACTTTACCTGAAATTCTAATGCTTCATAATTAGTCGCATTCCAAATGCCATTTTTTAAAAAAAAAAAATTATAATTATGAGCTATTTTACTTTTTGGTTGCTTTTATTTTTAGCTTTCTAATTAATTTTTTTATTTTAACTTTTTTAAATATAATTTAATAAATACGAAAAAATTAAATAACATACATCTTATTTTTCCATTATTATTAATTAAAAAAAATACTTATTATAAGGAAAAGCAGTACTTTTCTAGTTCTGTAGCAAAGGTCATTGCTGCTCAATCGTAGCCACTTGAATGCGACAGAGCTGCACAAAGGCCATGTGACCAATGAACGTGACGTCACATGCTGAGGAAGGGAACACAGCACTCGCATGATCACTGTGGCTCTTTCCAACAACTAATCAGCGGGAGGACCAGGAGTCCAGTCACTTAGCAGAACATTGGGCCATGTCTTTGGAAAATGAAGGTGTTGTCAATGGCAAATAATCAGGTCATTGGTTGAAGAAGGGTTTATCTGAACAGAAGAAAAGGTTCAAAAACAGCACCACCGGATTTACTAGTAGTGTCTAGTATTGCACCTCAGCCCCATTCAATTAAACATCCCTGGTGATCTAGAGTAGTAAAGGGTTTAATGCAAACAGCCCTGGCGGTCAAGGAGGAGAGGCCAGGGTTTCTCAATTGGTGTCTCCTTCTCCCTGCTTGTGACGTCTCAGGAAAGCAACTTCTCCCTGGCTGTGACGTCACAGCCATGGAGAAGGAGACGCCCACTGAGAAACCCTTGCGTCTCCTCCTCCCTGTACCGATGGTGGAAATTAAAGGGGTTGTCCGGGCTTTTAATATTGACCTATCTTCAGAATAGTTCATCAATATCAGATCTGCCTCTGTACGAGGAGACGGCATGCGCTATGTGCACGTGCTGTTTCCCTTCTCTCTTCCTGTTTACCGCTGCTTTGCCATAGACAGCAGCAGCTGACAGGAAGAGAGACAGGAGACAGCACACTGTGCACGCCTTCTCCTCATGCAGCTGATCGGTGGGTGTCGGACCCCTGCCAATCTGATATTGAGGACCTATACTGAGGATAAGTCATCAATATCAAAAAATCCCGGAGAACCCCTTTAACGCATGAAGCATCAAAAATTGCGGGTAGCACAACGTCCCCACACAGCTGCATTTTTGAATTAAAAAAAAAAGCATTTACATGTGGTAGGCATACCAGTTTATAATACTCAAACCAATGAAAGATCCTCTTTAATATGCATAAAAAAACCTTAAAGGCGTTGTCTCACTTCAGCAAGTGGTATTTATCATGTAGAGAAAGTCAACACAAGACACTTACTAATGTATTGTGATTATCAATATTGCTTCCTTTGCTGGCTGGATTCATTTTTCCATCACATTATATACTGCTTGTTTCCATGGTTATGGCTACCCTACAATTCATCAGTGGTGGTCGTGCTTGTACACTATAGGAAAAAGCACCAGCTTATGTGCACTCCAATGGTCCCGGACACGACCACCACTGATGGATTGTAGAGTGGTCGTAACAATGGAAACCAGCAGTGTATAATGTGATGGAAAAATGAATGCAGCCAGTGAAGGAAGCAATATGGATAATAACAATACATTAGTAAGTGGTTTATATTAACTTTATCTACATGATAAATGCCACTTACTGAAGTGAGACAACCCCTTTAAGCAAGTCTTCAGTTTACACACAGCACCACCCACAGGAGAAATGCAGAATTGCACAGCTCACTTTGAAATCAATGGAATGTCCATGTAATGCATAAACCTGTGGGGTGTGAGAGACACTCTTTATAGCTGCTCTCCAACTTGGTGAATAGATGAGGGTCCTGAATAGAGCCCCCTCCTTTATTTTACCAAAATTCCCCAAATTTGATGTTTAAAAATGAGCTTTGTAAACCAGATTATCCTTCTAAATCTGTATGAAGTTACTGTGCTGTATGATATGCTATTTCTTAACAATTGGCCATTTTCTGTAAGGTAAAGGTAAAAGATGGATTTTTAACGTATTGCCATTTCTCAGTTTTGTAAGTTTGATTTTTGCCAGAGATGAATGTTAAAGCGGGTGAGGAGCCAAAGAGGTCTTTAAAAATTTAGCAGGGGCTGTGACCCATGACATACTGTTAGCACAATGTCAGCCATGAGACACCTCTGGTATAATCTTCAGAGATCCATTATATCCTTGTCTATTTCTCATAAAAGTGATCTGTGGCGTAAGAGGAAAGAACAATCTGCGGAAATAAGAGCTTTCTACATCATATGCAGAGGATGATTAGGTGCTGACTTCTACACCTGACATTAAAACTGTTAGAATTGAACACTTTTACCAGTTCAGTGATATTTTTCCTGAAAACTGTATGACTTTTCTGCAACATTAGTATCCAATGGAGTAAGTTTATGAACATAGTGTGAGCTGTATTACTTAAAGAGCATCTGTCAGCATAATCAACCCTACATGATTGGGTTGATCCTGCTGATTAAAACGATACTTTTGTTACGACTGTAGGTAGAACCGTTGCATTTTTAGTAACATACAAATCTGCTGGTTTGAGCACCAAGGAGCCAGACTGAGCCCTTGGAGCACCACTTTTGTAACACCCCTCTGATCTCGGCACTCCCCTTGCTTGATTTTCTAGTGCAGATCAAAGGTGATACAAAAGCAGTGCTCTAAGGTTCCAGTCCAGCCCCATGGTGGTCGAACCTGCTGATTTGCATGTTACTAAAAACAAAGATATCTCTGCAAGGGTTTCGTGTACAGACATAACAAATGTATCGTTTTAATTAGCAGGATCAAGCCCATCAGCAGATGCTCTTTAAAAAGCACCTGTCACCTCTCCTAAAATGACTAATTGTATGTCTAAATGTCACTCAATTTGATGATTCTGGAACATCTATTCTTATGACTATGTGCCATTCTTCCATTATTTCTGCTAAAAGGTTACTAATGAATTGCCTGTTGTCTGACCGGATGTAAAAGAGGATAAAACATGATTGATCAAGCTGGAAGCTCAGGGGATGTGTGCTTTCTCAGGGGGTGTGTCCTTTCTCAGGGGGTGTGTCCTTCCTGCTGAAGCCCTTTCTCTAGGACAGCACAGCTCTCTCCCTATCAAAGCTCAGTGGGTATGTCTTTTCTGATGCAGCTCTCTTCCAATCAGAGTTCAGAGGGTGGAAGCTTTCTACAACAGCCCTCTCCCTATCAAAGCTCAGGGGGTGTGTCCTTTCTGCTGCATCTCTCTTCCTATCAAAGCTCAGGGAGCATGTCTATTCTGTTGCAACTTTCTATCTATCAAAGCTCAGGGGTCTCTGTAACTGACCCAGCTTTTCACAGTAGGCTGGCAGCAGTTGAAGGATATAACTGATCATGTGTGACTATGCTCATCCAGCTCAGTAGGTACCGTAGATGTGCACATTGCAATACAGATTAAACACTAGGGGGCGCCATTGTAAGGAAATAAAGAGAATATTTGTGACTGGAGCATTTTTGTAACAGAAATAAAATGACTAAACGAATTTGTTTTCATGCTGAATTCTATTAAAAATAAAATCTAATGGTGGCACAACCCCTTTAGCAATGGATTGTTTATTATTTTACGCAATCCCTCCACTAAAAATACACGCACCCTTGGCCAAGATGAGTGTGCATGTGTATGGGGAGTCTGAACAGTCAACGCCCACAATCAATACTTTCTGTACAGATATGGCATGGTCATGTGATGAAATCTTGTGACTTGATACTCTTACATTGAGGGGGGGAGGGGATATCCCACTCTTCCTTTACTATGGTAAATCCTGATGACAGAAACCCTTTAAGGTCGACCTACATTATCAGTGTCTCTTCTGTGTTGATCCAGAAGAAGGCAAAAAAACACACGTGTGTTAAGGAAATGGCTAATTGACTAAAATAAATAAATAAACAAATAAATAAATAAATGATCTGCCTTAATGGCAATGTAGATATTGATATTTGCATGTTCATGGATAAAACTGCTTTCCCTTGCTGGTTTTCTATATTAGATTGTACATTAAGAGGATGTATTTCTTGCCGTCAGTGGTCATCATCAATGTCCATTCCAAGATGGATCCTTAGCATTTTGCTGGCTACTCAAGGAGCCTTAACGTCAACTCATGATAAACAGGAAGGGGGTAATTTATCCTAATGAACCAGAGTCACTGATAGATGGGGGCATCTCTAACAGCGGCCATTTCCATCGAACCTGCACTTTGAGCTCAGCAACAAAAAATGCATGTTTTGCAGAGATTTTTCCAACCGTTCAGCTAAAGTACGGACGTAGTAGAGCCAAATGTGTTATTTAACTGTGCAGTATCTCTAGAGAACTAATGCACGTTTGAAGACAGTGCACTTTAAATAGGGACCTTTATATGACCCAGTGGGTTTTGAGCATGCCACTTGTATAGCCCCCTATCTAGACAATGTATAACACTATAAGGGAATAGGTATGTGGGCAGTGAATGGACTATTCTCTGTGCATTGCTTTTAAATAGGCAAAAGCATATATGGAAAAAACATATACTACAGTATATCATTACCACTGTGTGACATTATTTATGCAGGCACTGTGTAACATTATTCACCTGGACACTGCGACTTATCTATTCGGGCACCACAAATAATCTATTAGGGCACTGTGATTTATCTATATGGACACTTTGACTTGTCTATAGGTCCTTTTACACGGGCCGATTATCGGCCGAAAAATCGTTCCTAGGAACGCTAGTGCCGATAATCGGCCCGTGTAAAAGTGGCCCTAATTAGCCGACGAACGAGCAAAACGCTCGTTCGTCGGCTGATTGGATCTTTTGTAGAAACCAAAAGATCCAATCTGTCAGGCGCACATCGCCCTGTGTAAACAGGCGATGTGCGCCTGACAGTATGGAGCTTCCCGGCCGCACGAGCGATACAGCGATCACTCGTGCGGCCGGGCGCTCGATTCGTCGGGCCGTGTAAAGGCTCCCTGCCCGAGCGCCGATATCGCTGATCGGCGCTCGGGCAGGGAGAAGAATCGGCCCGTCTAAAAGGGCCTTAACTGGGCACTGCGACATATTTATCCGGGCACTGTGACTCATCTATCCGGGCACTGCAAATTATCTATTCGGGCACTGCAAATTATTCTATTCGGGCACTGCGACTTATCTATTCGGGCACTGCGACTTATCTATTCGGGCACTGTGACTTATCTATCTGGACATTGTGACTTGTCTATCTGGGCACTGCGACTTATCTATCCGGGCACTGTGACATATTTATCCGGGCACTGTGACTTATCTATCTGGACACTGTGACTTGTCTATCTGGGCACTGCGACTTATCTATCCGGGCACTGTGACATATTTATCCGGGCACTGTGACTTATCTATCTGGACACTGTGACTTATCTATCTGGACACTGTGACTTGTCTATCTGGACACTGTGACTTATCTATCCGGGCACTGCAAATTATCTATTCGGGCACTGCAAATTACCTATTCGGGCACTGTGAATTATCTATCTGTACACTGCAAATTATCTATCCGGGCCCACCAGCAGTGGGTCTGGTCACCGGAATCCCATGTTTGGTTCTGCAATGCAGGCCACAACCTGTGCTTGCTGATTAGGCCTCTCCTGCCTGCCCTTAGGTTGAGCACACCCCAGCTCCTAAGGGGCCAATGTACCCTAATCTTCCCCATACTATGTCTGGCCACCTCGAGGGGACTTAGGGAGTGTGCCTGAACAATAGGTTTGTCTAGCTTGCTCATCTCGGCGAAGGTGTGTTGTTACTGCAGAGAGTTCTGACCAAGTTTTCACCCCCAATAGAAGAGGAGATAATCCCAACTAAGACTGGGCCCCCTCTTGCCCTGGGCCCCATTGCAGTAGCATGGTCTGCCGCTATGGTAGTTACGCCCCTGCCTACCACTAAGGAACAGAGAGAAAGCCAGAGCACTGGGGTGGGAAATGGGGTAAACAATCAGGTGTCCATGCCTATTGGTATCAGAGGAATAGTGAAAGGCATGGACTGCCAGAACCACAAAGGGTTATAACTATAGGTCCATCAAAACCTGACTCTGATACTTAATATTACAAATACAATACATAATACAAATTCAGCTATGCTACATCTGTTACTTTGGGTATGATAGGAAACAGGGATACATCTATAGTCTATGCTTTACAAATAATAATTTCTAATATTCGTTTTCCTTAGTTTTTCCTTTCAATACTGAAACGCCTTTCATCTTCCCCAGTAATTGTGCTCTTTTAATGATCTTAATGACGCTTTATGAGCAGAGCCCATTAACCATTTTTGCTCCCATGCCTTGCCATTTGCCAGTAAGCACAGCCACCTAAAGTGCAGCATTCCTCCGCTAAACCCGCCTATTATCATATGAAAGGGGATTGTGAGACGTGTCGAGTTGATTTTTGATATTCATTATATCCCGTTGTAAAAGAAACATCAATCCGAAGAGAATGGAATATCTTTAGGTTTTAGAAAGTCAAAAGGTGCCATTCGTCTTGGTAGGAGGCTGAATAAGAAAAGGCTTCTCTATCAATCGGTAAATGTCATAGACTTGAAGGGCACTTGGAGGAATAAGCAAGATTGTATCGCTCTATGGAATATGCAGCAATGCAAGTTTATTAAATTGCTTGATCGCGCTATTAAATGCACAGCGGAGACCCAGTGCATGAGGAAATTATAATCAACGTTTGGATCTGACAGTCTTTCATCGAGGGAAGGAGAGCTCGGAGAAAAGCACTGTGAAGGAATTAATCCAGGCTCCTTTGAATAAAGAATAGGAAAAAAATCTTCTCATGATCCCCTTAAAAATATATCCTTTCGACATGTTCACTGTTAATACATGTGATGGATCACGTGGCTGCTGGGTGACTCTTGGAGAGAGGGAGTCCACTTTTAGTTGTCCTGTTCCAACTGTGATGACTCCTCTCTCTGCAGGAGCTGCCTCGTTAGCAGAGGGTGGCCCCAGGGTCAAGGAGAGGGTTAACAAAAACTTTGTAACATAACGTGAATTCAAAAGAATGAATAAGCTTACGCAGGCTTAGTGAATAAATATATTTGCTAATTAACTGATTAAATATACAATAACACAAACAAATCAAATACATAATAATAAAAAGTAAATAAACATCACTAGCCTAAATGGGGTGGAGACTCCATCAATCATGCTATAATCCATGGCTGTCTACCATGTTATAACACATGACCAACACCCCAGGGTGGACAAGAGACAGGGCAAGTCATACATACATGCCACCTAGGAACAAGTCTTCAATGGAGTCTCCTAAGGGAATCTGTGTCCACAGAGTTTAAAATTGTTAGCCCCTCCTGCAGTGTGCAGTACACATGTCTCTGAGATCACTCATAAATTTGGTCTTATGAGGACAATGGGGGATGGGTACTATCTCTAACCCACTTCATTACAAAGGAAACTTATAAACAATTATACAGAGTATTAAACAGAATTAAAGGGGAGTACTTAAAAATACCCTTACAATACAACTTTCTGCCTCACATAACTTCATTCTTCATAAAATCATAAATTTCCTTGAATTAGAACTCAATCAACTCCGGGGTAAGCTAACAACAAACATGGGCATCACGATTGCTGCCTAAAGCCCTTAGACTCCTTAGAGAATTTGAGTTATTCAATGAAATCTATCTGTATTGCGCCACCTGCTGTTTGTTATTTTTCTAATTTCTGTGTCCCCCTGAGGTGGACGCACATGCTTAATGCCATCCTTCAAATGATACTACTGCTTGTAGCAAGAAAGGACATGCTCCTCTGAGAAAGTGTACGTCCCCCTGAGCTGCCAGCTTGAAATAAATCTAGCAGAGCATTTGGATCAATGAATGAGTAGATCTCTGGATCCATATGAGGTACAGGGCTGGTTCTAGCTTTGTTAGAAACAGACTGTCATGTACTATATGATGTCTGTTTTTGATGTTTTACATTAGTCATAGGGTAACCCCCTTAAAGATCAAAGTGTTTTATTTCAAAACTGGAAATTGGCTCGAGAATTTAGTAGTTTCAAAGAGAGGGACTAAAACGTCTCTGTACACGAATCTTCTTTGGAGTGCTGCGTCTTCCTTATTGAGAAGGTTTTGGTCCTACGTTTCAGATTTGCACTCAACTTTACTCAGGCTTTTGAGCAAGATGCTTGTCCATCTGTCACAGATGATCAGGGACCTTGAGGAAAAGACGGAAGCGGTTTAAAGGTTTCCTATTGAAAATTAAACCATTGTAAATGGTGGTTCCTTTAACGGACCCGATAATTATGTAATCTCCAAGTGCCCCCAGGCATGGCAGCACTGTGGGGTCATAGCAGACAAAAATCAGTTCTGCCACTGACTGATGTGACCTCAGCCGACTGCTTTCTCCTGTACCTGGTAGTGATGATCGAGCCCAGGTGCTCGTGTGCTCTGGCCGAGCACCTGAGCATAATTAAAGTCAAGGGTACTAAACCAGGCACCCCCGCTCGAAGGCGGGTCTGGTTACACGCCCCAAAAAAAAAACATGACAGAGACACTGAGGGGAAGGGGGGGTGGGGGTTAAACTTGCCTTTCCGACCTGTCCCAGCAGGAAGACGGCACGCACAGTGGTAAGTTTCACCACAGCACCACCTGCTGGAGGGAGGAGGGAGCTGCTGGGAAAGGTAAGGTGACGGATCCGTCATGAACTCCATTGAAAGTCAATGGAGGACGGATCCGTTTACTATTGTGTTACACCGAATGGATCCGTCCCCATTGACTTGCATTGGGGGTCATGACGGATCCGTCTTGGTGCGGGGAGGGGACTCGAGCATGGCGAGTGCTCCCACATGGGGAATGCTCGCTCATCACTAGTACCTGTGGCTCCCATTAATGTATGGATTACCCAATATTAATCTAATGTGTATGGAAAGCTGAACAGAAGTCATGGGAAAGTGGGTACCATAGATAAAATTGCTTGATGCTTTTGAATAAAATCAGACTGTTACATGGGGGAAGTAGTCAATGGGTTATTCTTCGAGTAGCATTGATCCCAAGCCTCGGTCTTGAAGGAGTTTCAGTGGAGAAGTGGAATGGAAACAACATAGCTAGTACCATCGACATTGAATGGTGCACATGCGCGACCAATGCTCCATTCAAACTCTTCCATAATGGCGGTTTACGACCTCCATTTTAGTGGTCATTACAGCCCATAAGAACTACAAATTTATGACCTTTCCAGATCAGCCAGGATATAAACACTTAGACACCCACTGTTCATGTAAAAGGTGGCCCGCTTTCTCAGAATGAAATAAGTACACACACTGATGCACCATTCATTATCTATAGGATTGTCGGAGACAGAGTACACTGCTCTTCTATCTCGTATGTACAAACACCGCTCCAGTAATTTGAAGGATTCAGGAGCCCCAGTCTTATGAATGGTGAGGGTTAGTGATGATCAAGCACCTCTGTGCTTGTATGCTCGGGTGCTCTGGCCGAGCACTGTCTGTCCCTCCTTGCGACAGCTATCCCTGACTAACACTGGCCGGGAAGGCGTCACTGGATGCTGTATAGCACCCGGTGCCGCGTTCCCGGCCAGCCAATCAGTGTAATGCCAGTAGCTAAGATGGCTACTGGCATTACACTGAATGCCATCCCTCCCCGCACGCTAATTAATTAGCATGCGGGGAGGGGACTCGAGTATGGCACTCGAGTACACCAGGTGTTCGGCCAAACACCGAGTGTACCCGAGCGCTGGCATGCTCAGCCGAACAGCGAGTTCAGCTTAGCATGCTCACTCAACACTAATGCGGGTCCCAGCTGTTGGACTTCTATCAATCAGACATTTATCCTTGTTCTGTTTATATCTTGTGTCAACCACGTTAACATTTCATTCTGATAATCCAGAATATTCAATAATCCAGATCCCATTTGTTACAGCAGGGAGTGTAGACTTACTGTGCCAACCAACTGGTTTGACTTTGTGCTTGTCCCGAGGGCATTATCCTGGCATTCCCCTCATTTTCACTCTTTAACCCCTATACAAGGATATGGGCTTGGCTGCAGGGGAGCTAGCACTTGGAATAGTCCTGGTGTGATTGGCTGTTGACCCACTGGGGTCAGAGACACTGGTTCAATGAAATCAGGTCATACACATAGTCAGGAAACAGGCAGAAGTCAGAGCAGGCAGAGTACGTGTAAGGCCCCATTCACACGACCGTATGTTCATTTCCGTATCTTATCCGCATTTTTGGGGATAAGATGCGGAACCATACGGACCAAATCAGTTTTCCATAGGAGAAAACAAAATGTGGAATACACACCGTGTGCATTCCGCATCCGTATATTACGGAAGTTCTCCCGCAAAAAAAGGAAACATGTCCTATACTTGGCCGCAAAACACGTCCGTAGCCCCATTAAAGTCAATGGGTTCGCAAAATTACGGAACACTACGGAAGACTTTCCGTATGTCTTCAGTTCCGTTTTTATATGGACACGGAATACATATGGTCGTGTGAATGGAGCCTAAATTTGAGAAACAGTACAGAGGTGAGGTCAGACGGCTCATGGTCAGTATGGTGAACAGGTACAGGTCAAGTCAGGTTTCAGAAAACAGGCAGAAGTTGGTTCACAAACAGATTATAGCTCTTTTGAAGGACCTAGCAAGCAAGTGAAACCTATAGGAATCTAATGGAACCTATTGATCAGGTCAGGGGTGGAACAAACAGCCCAGCATATATAGGAGGGATAATGAGCTCATTAGTAAAAACAGCTGGATGCAGCACAGAAGGGGGAATTAACCCTTTCTGTGCTGCAGAGAGAGCAATGAATAGACACTAATACACACACAGAAAGAGACCTGAAGCATGGAATACAGGAGTCTGATGGCCAGCCTTGACACTATTCATACTGATATAAAGCAATGTTACCATACTGGGTGCGAATGTGAAGCTATGACTTGATCTTTGGTGTTTTAATGCAATCTTTGGTAGACTGAGACATAAAATCAGAACAACTATAGTAGCTTATGGTGTTCAGCAGAATGAAATTGTCAGTATACGTGTTATTTCTTACTTACCACGCTTCACGCTCTTCAGTCCTCCCGTGAATTCCAATACACAATGAACACCTGTGCTCAGTGAAATCTTCATACATTTGCCAAGCAGCAAATTAGTGTTTACAGCCATAAAAAAAAAGATGTATGTGAGTGATTACCTTTCACACTGTACATCAAAGTTATACCTATAGCCAGGGATGGACTGGGAACTGAACGTGGCCCTGGAAAAAATACTACAAGTGGCCCCATTTTGTAGTCAGGTCCAAATTGATGGAAGGCAGAGCCAGCAATACCATATTGTGGCACATTATATCACACCAGCCAAATACCACAGTCCATCACAAAATACATCCCCAAAAACTTCCATTGGCTGGCCGTGAGGAGGGCCCAGGCAGCCCTCTGGGCATCGGCCCATCGGGAAATTTCCCTGTAAGGTCTATGGCCAATCCGCCCCTGCCTATAGCAATCCATAATTTCTACTGCTGAACCTGTACGAGCTGCGGGGTGACGGTTCGTGCAGCTTTGTGGTAAGATCGATAGAATTTAACATTACAAATAATTTGCTGCTTCTTTTTTTCCCCAAAAACGTGACTTTTTTCAACCAGTGCAACTAAAAAAGTGCAGTGAGCCACACAAAGAAGTGCAGAAGGATACAGTCTATCACAGGTCCTCTCCATAAGAGAAGGGCCCCCCATAAACCAATCTCTGACCCTCCAGGCCAGAAGGTTCCCGCAAGGATCTAGGACCAGTGACCAATTTCAGACGTAGCCGAGCGAGTGCCGGTCTTGTTCTGGTTTCCATCTGAGTTGCCTCCCCAGGTGTTGGCCAAGAGCCAAAGTCGAGGTCTGGCCAAGCCAAGGTGGGTGAGGAACCAGGTGGCCACCCTCTTCAACCCTAGATCTCCAAGGGGTTAGGGTGCTGCACCTTTGTCGGTCCTAGTGACAAAACAAACGTGGAAACTGAAAACGCAGTGTAACACAAAAAATAAATAAATAGAATGTGCACTATTATGGCTCCGACATTCAGCCGGAATTATAAAAATTCTTCATCTTGCCAAGTATTGAGACTCGGACAAAGAGAAATGAGTGTGCTCAAAATGTGAGAAAGTGAAGTGTGTGCAGATGTGTCATCACTCAGTGAGCTCCCGTCCCCGGTGAGTTCAGGCACCCCAGGGTCACCACTCCTGGGGCACTCCGGCACCTTGGGCTTTAAAACATCCTGGCTTGTGACTCTGACCCAGAGGAAGAGGTCACCTGGTTAACCTGCTCCATCTCAGTGACCTGGTCATGCCACTGATAAGAACAGATAATCCACATGATCTAAGCCACAAGACCAGAAAGCTACCTTAGCTTGGGAGCACCATAACCTCCTCAGCGAGAACCACCTTAGTGATAATGGAATCTCTCCTGCCAGGAAAGTATGATAGGTAAGTACAAATAATTTGATTATAATAAATGTGTGTCATTAATATACAGTATGCATTGCTAATAGTTTATAGGGGTAGATTTGGGGAGAAAGGAGAGATAGTACCTTCCAAAATCCTGACTTAGTTCTCTCACCCATTTAAGCCAGTGCATGGATGAGGGACAATCACTCCAAAACAGCTGTCTGCAGATGAGGCACTGGCTTATTTAATATCTGAGTCATGTCTCAAGGCCTGTTTCAAGGGTTGAACACTGACTTATAGGATAGCTTATATCTGGTGGCATCAGAGACAGAGGTTGTGAAGAGCTCATTTACATCCCTTCTTCTATGTAGGATTAGTCACATCCAATGAGGAGACTTGGTAATTAATCCACTGTTTTATGACTATACAGATATATGAGGCTGGAAGTGTTTCTAGAAGGAAAATATGAGAAAAAAAATCGGAGTCTAACAGAGTGGCCGCCCCACAGTCAGCACTGTGTCAGTGTCTTGTAGGCTGCAAGGAGACAGAGAGAATCTTCCCACTGGAATTCAGCCTCATCCTCCTCTCTGTCACACCTAACCTGTAGGGCAATGGAAGATAAGGTGTCAAGGCGTTGTTCTTCATCTTGAGACAAGAACACACAATGTCCCTTGTTCCATATCCCATGGCACCTGGGCAAGAAAATGATTCCCCTGAGAGAGAGAGAAAAGAATGAAATGAGAGGGGAAGGGTGCGAAGAGAGAGAGGGAAATGGTGGAAGAAGGAAAAAGGGAGAGTAAAGGAAAGGAGAGAGAAGGCAAGAAAAGCAAATAAGAGAGGAAAAGGAAAGGGAAGGAAAAAAAAGGAAAGGAGAGGGAAATAAATCAAATAAAAGGAAAAAATGAAAGAAAGAGAAAAGAAAAGGGATGAAGAGGGAAGAAAAGGAAAAGAAAGAAAATGGAAGGGGAGGAAAGGAAAGTAGAGAAGAAAATGAGAGCGAAGGAAATGAAAGGAGAAAATGGAAGGAGGGGAGAAAGAAGGAAGAACAGAAGTAAAGGGAGGGATAAAGAGGAAGGAGGGATGGGAAAGAAAATAGGGAAGGAAAGTTAAGGAGATAAGGAAGGACAAAGGGAGGGAAAGAAGAAAGGAGGGATTTACTATATATATTGGAGGACATTTATCAAATCAAATTTGTCAGTTTTGTGACTTAAAAAAGCCGCAAGTCATGGGGATTGCACCGTTTTCTGCTACATTCAGTAAAATTTTATAAACATTTGGTTATCCTCGCCACTTTTCATAGTAGTCTATGCTTAAAGGGGTATTCCCATCACATACAATGGGGGCATATTGTCTTATAGGTGCAGATATTTTCGGCGGCCCCATTGAAATGAATACAGAGCTTCACATCCTTTACTTAAAGGGCAGGTTGTTATATCCTTTAGAATTGTGAAAACTAGTAAGACACCAAACCAGATCCTGATCCACAGAAAAATATTCTTCCAGCTCTTTTTCCTTCCCTGTCCCACAATATTGGAAAGTCTTGCAGAATATGGGATCATAAGTAGACATATCAGGACTGTTAGCACAGTTTTTAGATGACTACTATGCAACTAGTAAGCTATATTGCTACCACGAGAAGAAAAAAGCTTTAGGGCTCATGCACAATGTGTGCCGGCTGCAATGCATGGGCACCGACCATAGGGCCACCGTATGCGGACGCAGGACCCACTCACTTGAAAGGGGTCTACAATCCACATTTGACGGAGGCACAGAGAAAAACCCCATGGAAGCACTCCGTACTCCTTCTGTGGGGTTCCATACCTCTGTTCCGCACCGGACCTTTAAAGGAATGGAGCCATATCCATGATACAGTGTGCACATGGCCGGTGCATGAGCCCTTACACTCATAAACCAAGAACGTTCAAGTTGCACCAGCATACTACCATGAATTCATGGAAGCAAAAACTCATCATTGGGGAGTCATGGATCACCTTCTCCTTCATAACAGGTCCCATAGCAGATGAGAGGCCTGGAAGAAATTACAATAATAGCCAGAAAGATTGGTTCCTAGGCCCCATCGACCCCGGTGACGTCACCGCTGCTCTTCTCGGCACACGTTGAGAGAGTAGTCCTATAATTACGTTTACTATGCTTTTCCTCTATACCCATTCCACTGTCTTATTACTAAATTGAACTCTGCTGATTGATACCCCGAGACAACCTAAACCAGTTATTACTTGTGGCAGAAAGCTTTTACTTTTCAATTGTGTGTATTTACAGCAATCTTTATGAAGTCAGCTTTAAAAGGCCATTCTCTGCATGAATCATAAGCTAAATCCTCGCTTGCTTTACATGCACAGTTAAGCATCTGCTCTCCCCATTGTAAAACCTAATTATATATTTGTTCCTCTGGTGAAAGAGACAATAAGACTTAAAGGGCTTTTCTAGTACAATACTTAAGCTCTCTCATTGCCTCTCATCTTATACTCACCTCATTGATCCCCCAGCCGCTGCCGCTCCTATGGTGCCCAGTTCCTACTACGTTCCACTTCCTGCTCCTGTTCTCAACTCAACTGGAAGTGGCTGGGAGCCCCTAAGGAGCTGGAGCAGAGGATGGGAGTGGTAGTGGCCCTGATGAGTGTTGTGTCATTGTGTACTCCATCAGACCCTTGCTCCCTAGGGGGGATGTAGTTTGAAGAATGAGATCAGAAGTGAACGTATAACAGTCACATTTTACTAAGTGCAACAGCAGCGGATTGAAAGTGCAATTTTTGGCACCAGTAAGAAAGTATGAAGCCAGGTTGGATGGCTGCAACTTAGCACTTATGGGAGTGGACGTCCACTATCAGGTCTGGACTTGAGCTTAACTGGCCTAGTAGTAGTCTGGGTGATGGGTGTCTGAATCGTAGTCCCTCACCTCACAGCAATGTCTGTAAAGCAGGTGTTCACTCTGCTGTCTGGTCTCTCAGGTATTTTCTTGAGGCTGACTTTAGTCGTTCTCTCTGGAGAATCTCTTAGAGGAGCAGGAGCTCTGCAGTGTGCTTCCTCTCCTCTCCGTGTCTGCACAGGAATTCCCCCTCCTGGCAGGAAGCAAGTCCAGCCGACTCCCAGCAAGAGGGGAGGAACAGGGTGGTCAGCCCTGTTTCTTCGAGCCTTTTGCCATCCATATCCTTTCACTGGAAATAACAGGCCAGGGGAGATTTTGTTTTGTACTGGAACATTGTACCCTTTAACACCTTAGTGAGCAAGTGAATTTTAGACCAAAGTAACTCAACCATATTTCATTTTCTTGATTTTTTTCTGGAGAGATGGTAAATCTGGACATTGGGACTGCTCTTGTCCATTTATCATAATAGAGCATCTGGATGTCATACAGGGGAGTACTCTACTGGCATCCCCCTTCATGGGTATAGACTAGGTGAGATAGCAATTGCACTAAGGATTTGGTGCCCCTACCACATAAAAAGCCTCCAGTACTGCATGGTAGTACTGCTGATCCAGCCATGCCAGTGACTTGAAAGGCAATCAGTTTCTAATGGGTCACCTTGCTATTTGAGGTTCTTCTTGTCTTTGATCTTCAATGCGTTTCTGCTGTTCATGTGTTTCTGCTATGATTTTTGGCTCTTGAAATATATCCTGACCTGAGCCTTGTTTCTGACCATGCTGCTGATCTTCAGATCATCTGCGTGGTGCCTTTTGTTCTACTCCTCGTACTAAATCTTAGATCCATTCCTGACTTCCCAGTATATAATGCTCTCCTTCACCCCAGTGCTAGTATATAATGCTCCCCCCACCCTAGTGCCAGTATATAATGCTCTCCCCCACCCTAGTGCCAGTATATAATGCTCCCCACTAGTGCAGTATATAATGCCCTCTCCCTCCCTAGTGCCAATATATAATGCTTTCCCCACCCTAGTGCCAGTCCCCACCCTAGTGTCAGTATATAATGCCTCCTCCCTCCCTAGTGTTAGTATATAATGCTCCACCTGTATTGCCAGTATATAATGCTCCCCCCACCCTAGTGCCAGTATATAACGTATACGCCTACCCTGTGTACACCTCCCCTATGATGCTCCACTACCCGCAGTGGGTCATTGCTTAGGGCAAAAAAAACAAACACTTACCTCACTCCCGTTTGCCTGCTGCCATCTTCACTGCAGGCCACAGACCTCTTCTGAACTGTGGCCTGTATTGCCGCATCCTGGTGGAGCAGGTGGTCTGTGCTGGGTCTCATACGATGATGTGAACATGCAAGACCCAGGAGATTGTGGTGATGCCATCGTGGCCTCTTGTGTTGCTCTGCTGCCTCAAGCATGAAGCTTATGAGACTGAATGGCAGTAGATGCGGTCATGAATGCACCCCCATTTCTAGGTAGCGAGGTGGAGCCTTAGGTGGGTGCCTACCAGTCATCCCGGCCCTGGTTCTGGGGAACAAGCTGGGGATCTTCTTGCATTAAAGTCCCAACCTCCTTATGGAGGTTGATGGTGAAGACCAGGATTTCTTAGACTTCACAGTTCACACCACATAGATAATGGCTTAGAGAATCAACATCTTGGGTACCTGACCATATAAGCTTGGGCTCAGGTACAGATTTTGCTTTAGGGCTGAGGGTTCAACGTACGCCTGGGGGCCCTTGACTGGTTAGAGCAGAGATCAACTTCAGGAGTGCAGATGAATGGGCTTGATCCATTTTTTAAAGAAATATTCCCGTAATACATAGTCCACGAGATAGAGGATAACTGTTACATGTGTCGAGGATCCCGAGTCGCCCATTTGGATAAAGCAACAGTCAATGTGCGCTGCCACTTCATCCACTTTCTATGTACGGGACTAGCAGAGATAGCTGAGTTCAGCTATTGATCCCCATAGACAGTGAATGACAATAAAAATAATAAAAAATAACTCCATGCAAGGCGACAGTCAATGAGATAAAGATCTATATTCGGTTATTGTTGAAATGGAGTCAAGCAGAATAATAAAGTCTCACTTAGGTAGAGACAACCGCGTAGGTGACAACGATAAATCACATTATTAATTACAAATCATGATAGCCTTCTCTAAAGAAACCGGGTAAGGAATAACTCAACTTTCAGTACTAATTAATCAACAACAGGTAATGATGAATTTTATGCAATCAAATTAAACTTCTATCTCCAGTTATTTATGTATTGACAACATTGTCTGCTCTGTGGCTCTCAAAATAATCTTCCCCCCATAGGAAAGCAATTAAAGCTGAACCTCACAGCATAACTGCACAAATATACTTTAATTAGTATTTTATAACTTTATTGGATCCTTCACTTCCTACAGCCTTCCTTGGTGCATTTTGCAGATTGTACAAGTTCCGGTTGCCTAGCAATACTTTGACTTCCTGTCTGGGCGACAGGTTTGAGTTCATGTATGGCAGGAGGCTAGTCTTCTGACTGAGGAGGTTGCCAGGGGCGGATTGGCCATAGACCCTATAGGGAAATTTCCCAGTGGGCCGATGCCCAAGGGGCCACTCAAGTCCTCTTGATGGCCGCAAGCCAGGTTCATAATGATCTGATGCTCAATGGCCACAGGTGCCCTTCTGAACTCAACTGGATTAGTGTCCTCATGACGGTGCTACAGTTGAATAACATGGTTGGGGCAACAGTATTTTGTGCTGCCCTGTGGTATTTGGTTCTGCTGGAGTGCTATTCTGTGCTACACTAAGGTATTGCTGGCCCTGTGTACTTCTGTTGTCCCTGCCTACTTGTTTTGTCATGCCTTCTGTCAATTTGGACCCACCTACAACATGGGGCCACTTTTAGTTTTGGAGGTTGGCATCCCTTTCTGCTCCCTGTATCAGCTCTGGTCCTTCTCACCACCCTTGCCTATTTACTAAGTGTCGAGAGAACTGGTGTCTTTCATCTTAAAGGGACAGCATGCTAGGTAAGTATGTCCAGGGAATGAGCTTCTGGTATTGATAAGTCAACCACGTTTGATCCAAGCCAATAAAGTAAAGACCTTCACCATCGACCAGAAAAACAAATGGCCGAAGGTCAAAAGCTAAGCTCTCTGCCCTTCATATCTCATCGGCTCTCCTCTTTGGAGACTAGTCAAGATGTCCACACCCCTATGAGGAACATTTTAAAGGGGTTCTCCGAGTTATATATATTTGATGACCTATACTCAGGATAGGTCATCAATATCAGATTGGCGGGGGTCCGACACCCGGCACCCCCGCCGGTCAGCTGTTTGAGGAGGAGGCGACACGGGGTAGTGGTGAGTAGGTGTAATTACACCTCACCGCCCCATTCATTTCTATGTGAGGGCTTGTTCCTATACAAGTCTATGGGAGCGATTCTTCCCATTGAAATAAATGGGGCGGTGAGGTGTAATTACACCTACTCACCACTACCCCCGTGTCGGCCAGCATGTAAACAGTGAAGAGGGGGCAGCGCTGATACAGCTGATCGGTGGGGGTGCCGGGTGTCGGACCCCCTCCGATCTGACATTGATGACCTATCCTGAGGATAGGTCATCAATATATATAACTCGGAGAAGAGGTGAGGGGCAAACAATCACTAGATTCTGTCCCTGGTGTGGCCTAACTTAATGAAGCAGTGGATTCACCCTCTGTCCAGAAGGCTCACCGTGATGGCCAGGTTTGTTTTAGGTCATGACCATTCAGTAGACAGATGGCATCCCACAAACTTAATTTTGCAATATACACATTTTCTCAGCAGCTTCAGGATTTTAAAAAAAATCAAGACAAGGGAGGAAAAATTACAGGAAGATTGTTATTTATGCCTAGACAGATGTGGCAAATAGAAAAGAAAGGAAGACTATGCAAATAACAGAGGAGTGAAATAGGAGGCAGAAGACATGGTGACCATGACCGGGGCGGCAGCGACTGTATCTGTAACGAGGCAGACAATCAGAACAACTTCCAGTTAGTGAATTACAAAAATAAGAGAACCGCTGCAACAAAAGCAGGTTGAAGACATATGTTCAAAAAGATTCTGTACCTGAGGATGTAGGCGTTCTGTGAAGTTTTATTTTTTACTGGATGCAATAATTGAGTGACATTTTTCTGCACCCTACTTTGCAAATGTGATTCATGTAGAGCTGGCTGGAAATGTGTGCAACCTCTCCGGCCTTGGTTTCCAGAGCTTTTGCAGTGCCGTACACAGAAAAGTAAGGGCCCCATAGCAAGAATCAGACCAGGCCCCCCGCACAGGACAGAAGGGTTTCTGCCTAAACCCCTTTCAATCACCCTTCGGCCATTTTTCCACTGCCTCATTTGCTAAAAGTTGTTCCTTTAGAGGTTAGAGTCCTGACCAAGTTTTCACCCCCAGTAGAAGAGGAGATGATCCCAACTAAGACTGGGCCTCCTCTTGTCCTGGGCCCCATAGCAGTCGCATGGTCTGCCGCTATGGTAGTTACGCCCCTGTCTGGGGATTGTCATGTGGGCACTGTATGAATGTACTATTTGTGCACAGGTTGATCGTATCATTGTACTATATGATTGTATTATTTGCACACCATACAATGAACCATAAGCCCGAGGTATTAATAGAAGGCATCTCTGTGCACCTCTTATAAATTGTGGAGCGGTAGGTTGAACATTCGCTCCATTTCAGTACAACGCCCGGCTATTCCAGCGGTCCCATAGAGAATGCATGGAGCGGCAGGGTGCATGCTTGACCTTCGGCTCCATCAGACTGGTGGAACCACAGGATTAGTGGGGGTCTCAGCAGTCGGAACCCAACTGATTAGTTAGTGATCCTCCATCCTGTGGATAGGGATTGAAGTCAAAAACCCTTTAACCCTTTGTTGATTGTTCTCCTTTATATTGACAGTTCCTGCAATATCGGAAGATTATTATTCACATATTAAGAGCACAAATACTCCTCGGTACTTCAGATGAGAGATGACTGCAGACGCACAACCGGTAAATTCACTTGACTTTCTGTAAATGCAGCAATGTTCCAATGTGTCAGCTGGAAAAACGGTGTTAAATGCTATGCCCTTTAATGTGGAGTGACAGATAAGCCTTGTGAGATCATAGGGAATTTAGAGTTGTCTTAATGCTGAGGAAGAGGCATTGTTTGTGATTACCTAGAAATATCAGTGGGCCTTGTGACTGCAAAGCAAGGAAGTTCACCGATAAACCGCACACAGTGTCTAGTAGGGCTAACAAAGCTGAATGTAATGATACCTTTCACTTAGTGATCCGTTGTTTAATTTTGGAGATTAAGAATGCTTAATCCATATGCAAATGAGCAGTTAAGTGCACTGAAGGAGGGTCTAAGACACTTGGTGCACCCTTGCTCCTCCTACTTCATCTGCCAGCCCCTTCCTCTCCTTCCAGGTTCCTGCATAGTCATCTCACCTGACCTTCTCAATCAGGAAGGATAGGCTGATATAGGAAGCCAGGAGGAACAAGGGTGAACAAAGTGGCTAGGACCAACCTTTAGGGCACCTTAAAAGGTTCTCCGGGAATTAAGAAAACAAAAATACTTAAATATTAGTTTATTATAAATATATTCTCAAATACCGTTCATTAGTTATAACGACTCGTTTTGTCGTTAGGAGAAATAAAATGGCCACCGTCTTACTAGTACACACAAAACCTGTCCTAATCACACAGGAGGACAAGTTACTTCACAACACTGAGGTAAAGAGCTGCCTCATCCTCCTCTCTGCTCTGCTTGTCAGGGAATATGGTCCTGAATAAAGTTTAGGGCCCATTCACACGACCGTGTGAACGGGTCCGCACCTATACCGCAAATTTGCGGAATAGGGGCGGATCCGTTCACCTCTATGGGTGACACGCTATCTTGCTGAGCCACGGCTCCGTGCCGCGGGTCAGCAAGAAAAGATAGAACATGTCCTATACTTGTGTGTACGCACGGACAAGTATAGGCATTTTCAATGGGGCCGCCCGGCATGTGTTCCGAGCGCTGCAGAACACGCGCCGGGCGACCCCGTATTTTTGCAAAAATATGGCCGTCTGAACGGGGCCTTAATATGATCTTCATCTGAACCTCTGTAGGAATGGAGTTCATGAGGAGACATGAAGTACAGAGAGGATGGACAGGACAGGCTGTGGTAATGGAGACTGTATAAAAGTGCTGCTGCTCCTTATCCACACTCTCTTCTCTGTACTTCATGTCTCCTCATGAACTACATTCCCACAGAGATTCGGCTGAAGATCTTATCATCTGTATTCAGGATCATAATCCCTACAAGCAGAGCAGAGAGGAGGCTGAGGCAGCTCTTTACCTCAGTGTTGTGAAGTAACTTGTCCTCCTGTGTGATTAGGACAGATTTTGTGTGGACTAATAGGACGGCGGCCATTTTATTTATTCTAATGACTGTTCCCCAGACAAAACAAGACATTATAAATAATGAAAAGCATTTTGAAATATATTTATAATAAGGTAATGTTTAAGTATTTTCATTTTCTTCATTCCCAGAGAACCGCTTTAAAGGGGTTGCCTTGCCTCAAACCTTGGTGGCACATCAATACTTCTGGGACCCAAGACCTATCTCGAGAATAAAGCTCCCATAGATAATGCATGTGCAACCACCCTGAGGAAAAATCTTGGAAAACCCCTTTTAAGCTGGAGGTGACTATAGCTTTAAAATACTTGCGGTGTTGTAGATCATGGTGGTTTAGAAAAGACAAGGAAACATTCATCAAGCAAATTCTTAGAAATCCTAAAAGTGGAGATTGTTTTCCACAGCGGGTGGTGTGATGTGAAATGTAGACAGCTTTAATTACCTGCAACACAAAGCGTTTTATTTTTCATTTAACATTTATCAGATTTACAGAAAAAAAGGTAATTTTCCACGCCAACAATTACGTTATCATCTGTAGAGGAGCGCTCGAAACAATGTAACAAAGTAAATCCATTGCCTGATTCAATAAACTGGAAGACAGCATGCTGAAGCCAGACTAAATTACAACGGCGCTTATACAAGTGTGCCGAAAATTAATGTTGAAATTCTATAAATATTAATTGGATATTTTAATATATTTGCTGAATTCAGTTTTTCTTGATGATTTCTGTGTACTCACTTGGGCATTTCTGCATTTTACATTGTAATTTATTAAGCTCATCCCCACCATGTCCTGTATAGATAATATGCATCAAATCACCTTAAAGTAACTTTTAGTCCCTTGTTATACTCTTACTGTTGTGTGCAGAACTTCTCCCGTGCTGCACTCGCTGCCCCGAACCATTATATCTGATACTAACACTGTATTTCTTTAAGAAGGGCTTTGTCACATAATCAAAGTCAAACCTGGCCACAGATATCAAGGATCTCTCTGCTGTACACAGGGCCGTATTAGCAACTAGGCACCGGGGGCACTGTGCCTAGGGCGGCAGGTTGCGGGGGGCGGCACCCCGCCGGGAGTATATATCGATTTAAAAAAAAAAAATCCTGGGAATTTATATATATATATATATATATAATATTATATATATTTTTTTTTTTTTATTTCCGCGGGGGGGGGTGTGCTAGGGTGCTGCTGTGGCTGCTGTCGGGTTGTAGCGCTCACTAGCCTGCAGGAGGAGGGGGAGTGGAAGCGCTGGGTAGCGCTGTACAGTACTTACCCCTCCTCCTGCTTGCTCTTCCTGAGGCCGGCGTTCCTGTGTCCTGACTGCCTGCAGCGTCAGGACGTACAGAGCACCCTCTGACCTGACGCTGCAGGAGTCAGGTGACTTCAGCGCGGGCCCCTGGAAGAGGAGAGAGCGGGGACACAGCCCAGGACCGGAGGTAAGTTTTTTTTTTTTTTTTTTCTTTGTCTGATCTGAGGTCTGAAGTGGGGGCCAAAAAGGGATCTTAAAAGGTGGGGACAGAAATGGGGGAGGATCTGAAAAGGTGGGGAGCAGAATGGGGGGGGGTCTGAAAGGTGGGGCAGAATGGGGGGGATCTGAAAAAGGTGGGGTAATGGGGGGGGACAGAAAGGTGGGGGCAGAATGGGGGATCTGAAAATGGTGGGGACAGATGGGGGGATCTGAAAATGGTGGGGACAGAATGGGGGGGATCTGAAAAGGTGGGGACAGAATGGGGGGGTCCTGAAAAGGTGGGGACAGAATGGGGGGGATCTGAAATGGTGGGACAGAATGGGGGGGATCTGAAATGGTGGGACAGAATGGGGGGGGGATCTGAAATGGTGGGACAGAATGGGGGGGAATCTGAAATGGTGGGACAGAATGGGGGGGTCTGAAAAAGGTGGGGACAGAATGGGGGGGTCTGAAATGGTGGACAGAATGGGGGGGATCTGAAATGGTGGGACAGAATGGGGGTGGGATCTGAAATGGTGGGACAGAATGGGGGGGGATCTGAAATGGTGGGACAGAATGGGGGGGATCTGAAATGGTGGGACAGAATGGGGGGGGATCTGAAATGGTGGGACAGAATGGGGGGGGGGATCTGAAATGGTGGGGACGGAATGGGGGGTCTGAAATGGTGGGACAGAATGGGGGGGGATCTGAAATGGTGGGACAGAATGGGGGGGATCTGAAATGGTGGGACAGAATGGGGGGGATCTGAAATGGTGGGACAGAATGGGGGGGATCTGAAATGGTGGGACAGAATGGGGGGATCTAAAATGGTGGTACGGAATGGAGGGGGGATCTGAAATGGTGGGACGGAATGGGGGGGGATCTGAAAATGGTGGGACAGAATGGGGGGGGTCTAAAATGGTGGGACGGAATGGGGGGGGGATCTGAAATGGTGGGACAGAAAAAGGGGTTCTGACATGGGGCCAGAAGGTAGGGGGGGTCTGACATGGGCCCCAGAAGGAGAGTTCTATATGGGGGCCACAAGAGTATGATATGGGGCCAGAAGGGGGGGGGGTATGATTGGGGATCTAATTAGGGGTCTGATTAGGGGCCTGAAGGGTCTGACTGGGGGTCTAGAGGGGTCTGATTGAGGGTCTCGAGGTCTGATTGCTGGTCTGGAGGCCTAATGGTCTGGGGGTCTAATGAGGATCTGATAGGGGGTCTGGGGTCTAATGAGGGGCTGATTGGGGCTTTGGAGGTCTAATGAGGGTCAGATATGGGAGTTTGGAGGTCTAATAGAGGTCTGGAGATGGGGGGTCTCATCTGGGGTTTGATATGGGGATCTGATCTGAAAGGTAAGGGGGGTACTGTTTTTCTGTGTGGTGCCAGTATTTTCAGGGGGGCTGTTTCTGTAGTATAGTATGGGGGGTGGGCAGGGTGAGATGTGGAGAAGGTGAGAGGATGATGGAAAAGTAGGAAAGTAAGATGTCTGTTTGTTGCACTCTTCAGAGACGAGGCACAGCTGAAAGAAGTCACCACGGCGGTCTGGTCTGACAGAAGAAGAGGAAAGAGAACGTCTACATCAGAGAAGAGAAGTCACTGGATGTAAGAGGTACATATGTGGCGCTGTATGACCCTGTATTCTCTGTAGCGCTATATGAAATGTTTTCCAAGTCTGTCTTTGAAGGGGTTGTCTTTTTTTTTTTTTTTTGTACGAGCGCTGCTTTCTCTGCTCTGTTTACTGCTCTTCACTGCAAATTCTATGGCAAGCAGGTGAACAGAGCAGAGAAAGCAGCTCTCATATGAGCTCTGCTCTCTCTTCAAACAGCTGATCTTCAGGGTGCCGGAGGACCCCAGCCGATCTGATATTGATGACCTATCGTGAGGATAGGTCATTAGTAGTAAAAAGAGGACAACCCCTTTAACAGTAGGACTGGAGGGAAGGGATTAGGTTGAGAATTTGGCATGGGGGGTGTTTCAATATTTGCCTTGGGCATCAGAAAAGCTATGTGCACCAGCGGCAGGTGGGGAGGGGTACAGACTGAGGGTAGTTGGGTGTATGGGGATGGTGGGGTAGTTGGGCGGGGGTTAATTGGCTTGGCAGAGGACCATTTTCAGTATCCAGGGGGTTTGGGGGGAGGATAGGTCAATGTAATAAGTCCAGGAGGAGGCTACTATGGGGGGTGGGGTAACAAGGCTACTATGGGGTTGGGGGGCTACGGAGGAGAGACTACTATGCTACTGTGGGGGGAGGAGGCTACTATGGCGGTGGGGTAACGAAGAGAGGCTACTATGAGGTGGGGGGGTGAGAAGAGGCTACTATGGGGGGTGGGGGTAACGAGGCTACTATGGGGTGGGGGGTTCTAAGGAGAGGCTACTATGCTACTGTGGGGGGAGGAGGCTACTATGGGATGGGGGGACTGAGGAGAGGCTACTATGCTACTATTTGGGGCGTGGGGGAATGGGTCACGTTGGGGGGGGGAGCGTCATCACAGAGAGTGCCTAGGGCAGCATGAACCCTAAATACGGCCCTGGTTGTACAGTGTAAGCTCTTATGGGCAGGGTCTTCTCTCCTGTAGAGTGTAAGCTCTTATGGGCAGGGTCCTCTTTCCAGTACAGTGTAAGCTCTTATGGGCAGGGTCCTCTTTCCAGTAGAGTGTAAGCTCTTATGGGCAGGGTCCTCTCTCCTGTAGCGTGCAAGCTCTTATGGGCATGGACCTCTCTCCTGTAGCGTGTAAGCTCTTATGGGCAGGGTCCTTTTTCCAGTAGAGTGTACACTCTTATGAGCAGGGTCCTATCTCCAGTAGTGTGTAAGCTCTTATGGGCAGGGTCTTCTCTCCTGTAGATTGTAAGCTCTTATGGGCAGGGTCCTCTTTCCAGTACAGTGTAAGCTCTTATGGGCAGGGTCCTCTTTCCAGTAGAGTGTAAGCTCTTATGGGCAGGGTCCTCTCTCCTGTAGCGTGTAAGCTCTTATGGGCATGGACCTCTCTCCTGTAGCGTGTAAGCTCTTATGGGCAGGGTCCTTTTTCCAGTAGAGTGTACACTCTTATGAGCAGGGTCCTATCTCCAGTAGTGTGTAAGCTCTTATGGGCAGGGTCTTCTCTCCTGTAGAGTGTAAGCTCTTATGGGCAGGGTCCTCTTTCCAGTACAGTGTAAGCTCTTATGGGCAGGGTCCTCTTTCCAGTAGAGTGTAAGCTCTTATGGGCAGGGTCCTCTCTCCTGTAGCGTGTAAGCTCTTATGGGCAGGGTCCTTTTTCCAGTAGAGTGTACACTCTTATGAGCAGGGTCCTATCTCCAGTAGTGTGTAAGCTCTTATGGGCAGGGACATCTCGCCTGTAGACTGTAAGCTCTTATGGACAGGAACCTCTCTCGTAGAGTGTAAGTTCTTATAGGCAGGGATCTCTCTCCTGTAGAGTGTAAGCTCTTATGGGAAGGGTCACCTCTCCTGTACAGTGTAAGCCCTTATGTGCATGGACCTCTCTCCTGTAGAATGTAAGCTCTTATGGGAAGGATCATCTCTCCTGTAGAGTGTAATCTCTTATGGGCAGGGATCTCTCTCCTGTAAAGTGTAAGCTCTTATGAGCAGGGTCCTATCTCCGGTAGTGTGTAAGCTCTTATGGGCAGGAAACTCTCTCCTGTAGAGTGTAAGCTCTTATGGGCAGGATCCTCTTTCCAGTAAAGTGTAAGCTCTTATGGGCAGGGACATCTCGCCTATAGAGTGTAAGCTCTTTTGGACAGGGACCTCTCTCGTAGAGTGTAAGTTCTTATAGGCAGGGATCTCTCTCCTGTAGAGTGTAAGCTCTTATGGGAAGGGTCACCTCTCCTGTACAGTGTAAGCCCTTTTGTGCATGGACCTCTCTCCTGTAGAGTGTAAGCTCTTATGGGCAGGGACCTCTCTCCTGTAGAGTGTAAGCTCTTATGGGAAGGGTCCTCTCTCCTGTAGAGCGTAAGATCTTATGGGCAGGGATCTCTCTCCTGTAAAGTGTAAGCTCTTATGAGCAGGGTCCTATCTCCGGTAGTGTGTAAGCTCTTATGGGCAGGGTCCTCTCTCCTGTAGAGTGTAAGCTCTTATGGGCAGGGTCCTCTTTCCAGTAGAGTGTACGCTCTTATGAGCAGGGTCCTATCTCCTGTAGAGTGTAAGCTCTTATGGGCAGGAAACTCTCTCCTGTAGAGTGTAAGCTCTTATGGGCAGGATCCTCTCGCCTGTAGACTGTAAGCTCTTATGGACAGGGACCTCTCTCGTAGAGTGTAAGCTCTTATGTGCATGGACCTCTCTCCTGTAGAGTGTAGCCTTATGGAAGGATCATCTCTCCTGTAGTGTAAGCCTAGGGCAGGGTCCTCTCTCCTGTAGAGCGTAGGATCTTATGGGCAGGGGCCTCTCTCCTGTAGAGTGTAATCTCTTATGGGCAGGGTCCTCTCACCTGTAGAGTGTAAGCTCCTATGGGCAGGGTCCTCTCTCCTGTAGAGTGTAAGCTCTTATGGACAGGGTCCTCTCTCCTATAGAGTGTAAGCTCTTATGTGCAGGGTCCTATCTCCTGTACAGTGTAAGTTCTTATGGGCAGGGACCTCTCTTCTGTAGTGTAAGTTTTTGTGGACAGGCTACAGAATATATTATAGCTAATGTAAGATTATCTGTATTACATTTTTGTATAGATAGGAGCTCTGTTTTACTGGTACAAAGCTCCAAACCTCTTAACATCTTAATAAATGCTGTTTGTAACGTAATAATAACATAGAGTAGTTAGCTCCCCCTAGTGGTTGCTGTACACATAGAAAGATTTATTATTGAACTCTGTGTGTTTGCAGATTTTAAAGCTTTATATAAGAACGCTGGAGACATACTATACAGAAGATACATGAGAAGGAGTTTTAAATCTGGAGACATCTCCTTGACCACACAGAACACCTTGTGCAGCCTGGCGATCAATCTGCCACACAACAAATGTTATAAATCAAGAAAATGATGCAAATTGTAATACATTTATTAAAATGGATCTTGTTGAATGATAGATTTGGATGCACCTTAAGGTAACTTTTATTCCCTTAGTAGTAGTACCTGAATCTACACGAAACAAAGTTGCTTCAATTACTCAGATTTTGTTATGAAAAGGTGTTTTCTCTTCTTGTTCATTTTTTATGAATTTTTGCTTCACAGTAGTAATGCCCCCATAGTGTCCATTCAAATTATTAGGCCTCTTTGAGCCTGTGCACAGTCATTATGCCACCTTATTTTCCCTACACAGTAGTTATACCCCCTTATAGCAGTGCTGCCCCCACACAATAATGTTGACACCTTGTAATGTTAATAATAACAGGTAGTATTAGTGTCCACTGTCAGGAGAAGGGCTGGCAGCATGATATTGAGATCGCAGCAAGGCCGCCCTTGACCTGTCACACGCACATCAATACATATCGCAGCCAAAGGCTACCACAATGAGTGACGTGAGGGGCAGGGAACATAGCCAAGCCACCCCTGCTCACAGGTCGATATCACATCATACTCCAGTTATATCCAGAGACCTTTGATCTGTGTCAGCTGTGGCTAATATCAGCTACTCCTCTTTTAATGTCCGAGTACTGATATAACCTTCAGAGTATGAGAGGAGTGAACCAGCCAGATTTGTTTTTGGGTCTGATTCGGCAAATTTTTTAAAAAGTTTGGTTCAGTTCGGACCCGAATCGGTTCTGACATTGACCAGATCAGACTGTGAGATATCACGGCCTCCCTGGCCCCCTTCCCCTGCTCTGTGTTTCCCACGACTGCCACTATTGCTGTCCACACCACCAATGCCGTAGCTACAGGAACCACTATTACCACCACCATCAACACAGGTATGCATGGGGGTCACCACCCTCCTCCCCAACCTCCTCCTCAGGGCAGCCCAAAGCGTAAGAGTTCTTACACAACACAACAGGAAGATTCTTTTGACTATTTGCCATACAGCGTGGTGGGGTTTTCTTTGCTACTTCTTAAGAAAAAAGGATAAGCCCCTCTAGGAAGGGGCAGTGAAGACTGGGAGCACTGAAAACCTTTTTTGGGTCTGGCAGGAGGAACGCTGTGACCCCTGGTTCCACAGCATGGCTTAAAACTCTGAAGTCAAGTTCACATCATCCTGCTGCGACTGAGAGGAGGAGTGAGCCGTCCAATCCACAATCTCATCCTCTTTCTCCTCAACTATAATATTACACCTTTCCAAAGCCAGCAGGGACAACTGTGGCCTACTACTACTACTACTACTACCACCATTACTACTACTATTACTACTACTACTACTACCACCACCACCACCATTACTACTACTATTACTACTACTACTACTACCACCAACACCATTACTACTACTACTATTACTACTAACTACTACCACCACTACTATCACTACTACTGGCCTATTAAAAAAGGGAATTGGCTGGAGACATGTTTGTGAACAGTGAAATAAAGAAAAATGAATTTAGACCGATTCTTAGTAAAGACTATCTATATTTCATTGATAGCTGACAATCAGCTGAATGAAGGGCTCCATGTCTACCCAGGACACAACTCTGAAGTCAAGTTCACATCATCCTGCTGCGACTGAGAGGAGGAGTGAGCCGTCCAATCCACAATCTCATCCTCTTTCTCCTCAACTATAATATTACACCTTTCCAAAGCCAGCAGGGACAACTGTGGCCTACTACTACTACTACTACTACTACCACCATACTACTACTATTACTACTACTACTACCACCACCACCACCATTACTACTACTAATTACTACTACTTACTACTACCACCAAACCATTACTACTACTACCAATTACTACTACTACTAATACTATTACTACTACTACCACCACCATACTACTACTAACTACTATCTACTACTACCACTACTACTACTACCACCACCACCACCATTACTACTACTACTATTACTACTACTACTACTAGTACCACCCCTACTACTACTACTACTACTACTACCACTAATACTACTACCACCACCACCACCATTACTACTACTACTATTACTACTACTACTACTACTACCACCACTACTATCACTACTACTGGCCTATTAAAAAAAGGAATTGACTGCAAACATATTTGTGAACAGTGAAATAAAGGAAAATGAATTTAGAACTTTTCTTAGTAATGGCTATCTATATTTCATTGATAGCTGACAATCAGCTGAATGAAGGGCGCCGTGTCTACCCAGGACACAATGTATCATTTTCCATAACAAGACACATAATTAGAATAGAATTGTATCTTGTAGCATTTTTAGGTGTTTGTAGAGGAGAGGATTTATTTTGGTCACAAACTGGATGTAATTACAGATGATAAATGGTAGAGACTTGGTAAATGGCAGAAAACCATGGAGCTTTACAACTGCTGATAGACAGAGGCCTGTCAGCCAGGCTGATGATGTCACAGGTACCACTGATGTCATGTGACCTTTGACATACAGCCATCACATGGGTTTCTCTGTAAAGCCATGTGACCTTCAGAATGTGGTGATGTCATAGGTCCCTTTGTGATGTCATGAGACAATTGATCCTAGCTCTCTGCAGCCTGAATGTCGGCCATATTTCTTCATCACTTGACTGGTGAAGGCGACTTTTACTTGTGCTCGGCAAATTTTGGTTTTTTTCAAAGACCAGAAAAGAGGGCCTGTTAGCCAAGCCGTTCCAAGTGTCATCCCGGAACGTGCTGAAGGCGGACAGGACCTTCCTAAGCCCAGTGACATCTAGGGGCTGAATATGGAGATTCCAAGGAATCGTCCTAAAAAAAGAAAATGGAAAGGAAAGTGGAGACATGAGCCGCCAAAAAAGAGGAGGAGAATAGAAACATCAGAGAAGGCGAAAGATGGCGGCAAAAAGGCTTCAAAAAGACCTGGAAGCCCAATACAGGAGAGTATCCTGAAAAAGAGGAAGAGGGGAGAAGAGATGGGGGGAAGAGCTGAAGATGGACCCAGCACGTCCTACAACACTGACGTGGAACAGCTGTCAGGTGAGTGCAGACCCAAGACACCTAAAGCCAATAACCCCAATGACTTATTAATGGGATTGTCCACTTATGAACATTTTTAAGGAGATTTTTTGTCTTTGATACATAATATTGTTATATTGTCTTATATTGTAATTACTATTGGAGGCCAAATACAGAAATATTAACTCTTATATCTCCTCTCTCCACCAGTGACAACCCCAGCAGAAACCCCCATCATTGTGACTGGACTGGAAAGCTTCACCTTCCATAAAACCCTTGGAGAAGGCAATTTTGGCAAAGTAAGTATTAGGAGTGATTATAACTTTTTCCTCATATGTAGAAATATCAATGCTTCATGTCTTCACATGGCAGGATGGACTATTCCTCCAGTTCTAATGCTCTGTCTCCTCCAGGTCATCCTGGCCACACACCCCGCCTGCCAACAACAACTGGCGGTGAAGATGGTGAAGAAGAGGGTCCTACTTCGGGACTTTAGAAACAACGTCCTGATTGAACGACAGGTCCTGGAGGTGGCTGGGAAGAGTCCACTATTCGCCCATGCTTATGCCACCTTCCAGACCAAGGTAAGAGTCTCATCTGCTATTGGGCAGTAAGTTAGATCTTCCAAACCCCATCTTATTTGCCAACATTTTGGAACCTAAGGAGTTCCAAGACTTGCACTATGATGGGGGAATGGGGGGTTCAAACTGAACATCTCGATTCCTCTACATGGGTAGCATAGCAACTCCAAAGTAAGGTGTATATATATAAAGTGTAATATTCCTTAGTTAACTGCCTTTGAAACTTACATCATATTGCCTGTCTTTATCACAGGACTATGCCTTCTTCATCATGGAGTTTCTCAGTGGAGGAGACCTAAGTGGCCTTATAAATGCCAAAGCCCCATTCACCGATCCAGTCACCAGGTAACACAGAACATGGATATCTTAGAAACATCCATCTTCATGTTGTTTATTGGTCTCATAATTTAGTGGATGTTGATTTTTTTATCTTTTTTTCAGATTTTTTGCAGCTGAGATCATCTGTGGGCTGCAGTTTCTCCATAACAGAGGCATCATACATAGAGACATAAAACCAGAAAACATCTTAATAGACAGCACCGGTCACCTTAAGATCGCCGATTTTGGCCTTGCCGTGATGAACATCTTTGGGAATAGGAAGATCTCACAGTATGCCGGGACTATTGACTACATGGCTCCTGAGGTGAGGAATCATCTATGTGCTGCTGGGTTGTCACTGTGCACTATGACTTCTGCTGGTGTGGACAATGCTCTTATTTCTAATTGTCTTCCTGATGTTTTCATAGATTCTTCTAGAGAAGCCCCTACAACATGGCCATGGACTGTCTCA